>LPNX010738486.1:78738-96948 GCA_001517045.1 Pseudotsuga menziesii
TTTTTTGGTTTAAAGTTTAAATGGCAAGTAACAAAGTACATGTTTTTAAGCATAGAATGGTTAACCTTAGCAATTTTTTCCTTGTGCTAATATAGCACGTCCTTTGCTTGACAGCCTAGGAAAAATCTCTGTGCCCAACTTCCCATATGCAAGATTAAATTCTCACAAATAATGGGTCAAAAGAGATTACAGTTGTAAGTCTTATAAGTATTGCTTTTTTCTACTACAGGGAGAAAGTCATGGCTATGCCTACAGAACAAAAGAAGAGGGAAGCTAGGAGGGAAGCAAAAGCTGGAATAGCAGCTATTTTAGATAGAGTAGGGTATCTTGATTCTCTGTTTCCCTTTTGCAGATCTCTACATTATTCTTTTTGATGGGAATCAAATGATGACTTTTGTTTCTTGTTCAGGCCATAGAGAAAGAATTGCTGGAGATCCATTGCAAAGTGGTACTTATGGTGACATATACAATTTCCCTGTGAAAGAATATGAGAAAGTCCTAGAAATGGAGGAAATGCAGGCAGTCAGTGAGGAAGAAGATAATGGCGAGGAGGTTTGTAACAACTTTTTGTTTTATGATTTGTTAGACGATGTTACAGTAATCAGCTGATGCCTTTGAGTAATAGTCATCTGTCCTGCTCGATAATGTCACGATTATTTTAGTTACTTTGTCACCCCTAAGTATCATTCTTAATATATTGTTTTGCATTCTTATTTTTTGCTTTCTTTTTGTAGGAGCCAGAGCCTTAAGTAGAGTTTGTGGAAGGCTATGAAATGGAAGAAGAATATGACATGGAATTGGTCTTATGGCATTTGTATATATTTTTTAAAAACAGTTATAGCCCGTGGATACAACGACGACAATTGTTTTTAAAATTTCACAGCCGTGGATACAGCGACGGCTCGGCGTGGATACAGCGACGGACCAGCGTGGATACAGAGACAGCCCGGCATGGATACAGAGACGGCCAGGAGTGGATATAGCGATGGCTTAGTCATCTAACGAAATATAGAACATTGTCGCTCTTGCGACGCAAATTAGGGGTCGTCTCTATTGCGACGGAATTGTTTCCACGGGAAAAAAAACACTTAGACGTGGAAATATCCACACTTTTCCGTGGATATTTCCACGTTTTGCCGTGGCAAAATTGATCACTTGTACTAGTGATATCGAAGAAATCGTTAATTTTTGTGGAACTTATATCAGATTTCCCAAGCGAAGCCGAGGAGCTGGTTTGTGAAGATACATTTATCAATGAGCAAATATTCTTAATCTCAAATTTAGACCCATGGTATGGGGATATTATTATATATTTACAAACATTGAAGGTCCCTACTCACCTCTCACAGGATGAACGACGATGGTTATGTCATGTATCTAAGAATTATCTCATAGTGGATAAGACTTTGTACTGCCGAGGGGTAGATTCCATTTTACATCGTTGTTTAACTCACGAGAAGGCTGAGCTTGGGCTGAATGATTGTCATGAAGGGGCGTGTGGGGGTAATTTATCTGGGATTTCTACAGCCCAAAAAATATTAAGAGTGGGTTATTTTTGGTCGTCGATCTTTAAGGATTCTGTAGATGCGGTCAAGAGGTGCCATCCTTACCAGGTGTTTGCACGTAATATGCGCTTGAAATATGCCTCGTTACATCTCATCATCACTGCTGGTCCCTTCACTAAGTGGGGGTTTGATTTTATGGATTGCAACCCAGCTTCAGCTGGGGGGAATCATCATATCATAGTGGCTATTGACTGCTTCATGAAATGGGCTGAGGCTATTCCTACAGTTAAATTTGACGTTGAGACAGCCACACACTTCGTATTCAACCAGATTATTACTTGGTTCGGTATTTCGAAAGAGCTTGTCACTGACCACTGTTTGCACTTTCAGAATCGTATGATGGAAGAGTTGGCATCAAAGTTAGGGTATAAGCAAGATCATTCCTCCTCTTACTACCCTCAAGTGAATGGACAGGTAGAAGCAATGAACAAATCACTCAAATCCATTCTCCAATGAACCATCGCACAAAGCAAGACGAATTGGCACATTATGTTATATCCTGCTTTGTGGGCTTATAGAACCACCCCCTTCTGCTGCTGGAACCTGGTGCCTGGCTTTTCTCAGGGCGGCTCGAGGGAATCTCTGTAACTCATGATGAAGTGGTTAGCCTCCATGATGAAGTGAGAAAGAGTATCCATTCCAAGTTCTGTGTCCCCCGTCGATCACAGTGTACCTTTTATGGGGTGCTACTTGTTAGATAGCCTGCCATGTGTCCGTTTAGCGTGAAGTACGAGCCCGTCACAGTAAGTCAAATTTATATATCTTTATAAACGATGCATTCTTGTGATACAGACGTTGATACAAGTTAAAGCACGAAGAATGATGATTCTGACCTAATATTATGCTGTTGTTGAACCAGTTTATTAATAAGTTGATACTGTCTATTAAGCAGTAGGTTAAGCGGTTTAAACCAATGATCCTGTTGTTTTAGCAGATCCAATTCAAGTAGCATAACCGGATGATTATGTAGTTTACTCAGTGCATTTTGTCGATGAAGCACCAGTTTTAGCAACAGTAGATGCACCAGTATAGTTAGTTGGTTAAGAAGATTCAGTCAATATCCTGTAGATAAAAAAAGCAGCAGAGGAAGTAGCTAGAGAAGAGCTAGTTGAAGCACACGTTGAAGCATCACCAGTTGTAGAGCCTGTATTGTATATAGAGCCATATCCACTGGCATATACAATACCAGAGATAGCAGCAGAGCACCTAGTTTACCTTAATCCAGTCAAATAAAAATCCCATCCACCCCCACCTTGCCCTAGATTGGTGTAGATAAAATTGAGATTTATACCTTCGCTTGGTTCCAGTTGAACTCGCACGAGTAGCAGTTTCTCCAGTAGCAGCAGGACGACCAACAACAAGAAAGGCAAGGACAAAGACACCCACTAAAGCAAAGGAAAAGACAGGAGTAGCAAAGCCATAAGCATGAGAAGCATAAGTGACGGAGGCATATGCCATGTATGGACCAGAACTAGTGGGTTTTGCGTTGCCTAATTATATAACCTAATACTAATTTAAGAGCATTTGTTTTAGGGCTGGAAGTAAATAGTAGGCATAGTTCTTTCGTATCCCTGTTCATACGTGTTATTGGTATGCCATACCTCTCTGCATTTATGTCTGTGGATAATAGCGCATGGAGCGTAACGGACCTAACTTTCTATAGTGTGAGTAGTGGGCTATCTTCACATAGAGTGGTTAGAAACCTATCCTATATCCTATAGAGTGGGTAGTTACCTAGCCTTTATTAAGTTATTAGCAAGATGAAGAGTCTGATGTTCCAAATCAATATTATGAATTTACCTTTCGAAAGCTATAATTCCCAGTAATAGTAGCCGTGGTTCCAGTTCCATAAGAAGCATACTTGACAGTTATAGATCTATAAGTTTGATAGACACCTAATGCAGTAGTAGTCGTAGTACTGGCATCATTAGCAGATCTAGTTACAAGAGTACCACCAACAACATAAGCCGTTGATGTCAGTGAAGCAGCCGTAGATCCCTGTACGAAGTTATAAGCAGCAGAGCCAGTCCCCAGCGAATAACCAACAGATTAATATGCACATCTATAACGTGTTCCGGGTTTTGGTACATCCCCCCTTGTACCTTTATGCAAATTCTAGTATGCCTACCTTTTAGATTCCCATGCCTTACCTACTACCAAGAACAGAGGTAGGAAAGGAAGGAGCTTATCCATATCCATTCATTGTTTATACCATATCCCAGTCCCATATCCACTTCTACTTAGATCCAGTTATAGTTAGATCCAGAGCGAAGGTAAGCCCCTGTCCTAGTTTAATACCCTTAAGCAGGAGTAGATATAGCATATACTGTTGGAGACCCACTAGCGAAAGGTGATCCACCTAATAAGTCGATCCAGCAATAGCCGTTGATTCTAACCTTTATTATGTTGTTCATGTTGCATGAAGCGTATATTTAGACGGTCAATGAAGCAGCAGTATATCCAGCACCCTCACTAGTTTACCTACCACCAGCGGCAGCTGTTCGAGATCGAGATTCAGATGCTCCAGATCGTTACCCAGCCCTAGATTATAGAGATGGAGATCCAGTTACGGACCTTCATGAGTTAAATCCATATACAGTAGCTTCTTCCCTTCTCTCATTTATGTACGTAGATCCTCCATCATTAGTAACATATCGTCAAGCGTAGATAGAGGCAAAGGAAACCAATAAAAGATATGCATAATAGGTCTAAGGGTTTAGGCTAGTAGTAGGAATTTTAGTAGGAAACATGAGAGGTGGATAAAAATATGTGGGAGGGGTAATGGTAGGTGACACATGCCATTGGGTAAGCTACCACTATAAAAGCTGTTGGAAATGAGGTGGGACTAGCACTCGAAGTGACGCTTCTTCCATTTATCTACTTGGCCGCTTCATCTATCTACTCGACTCGACTGGGCTCTTGGGTGTAGCTACTCGGACTGGGAGACTCGACTACTCTTCTGGGATTGGCTTCTGGGATGGCTGCTGGAACATTGCTTTTGTGAAGAGAACAGATGGATGGGATCCCCAGTAAATGGATGCTCGGACTAATTCTATATGTTCACAATACGAGCCCCTTCCTTCCTTTATATGGAAGAAGCCCTAGGGTTGACATGGAACTCAACATATCTTAGGCACCTAGTTAGGATTGCCTCGGCTGCATGCAATGCATGTGTCAGGGCACCTAGATAACTCAAAACTAAAATAGGTAACCTCATTAAGTGTGCATTCACCTTGCTCTTAGGATCGACACCTCCCCTATCTAATTGTGACAAAGTCAAACTTAATAAGGTCTCGTCATAGTCTTCTTTTTGGGAGAATCCTCTTGCCCTTATACTTATCAACACCGTCCTTGCCTTATACTTCTCAACATTGCCATCAATTGTGTGCTCCACCTTGTACAACTACTTTGAATCAATCATTGACTTCCTTTCCCTTACTGGTTGAGATCCAGAGCCCAGGGACTTTATATGGTCTCCATCTTCTATCCATAGGAGATCCAAGATCGGTGTTCGGTATATGAACAAAGGTATACACAAGCCATCTTATCCAAAGGAAAGAATTTATACCAAGGTGGTTATACCTTTATTTAAGAATAATGAAATAAAGTAAAAAGTGAAATCACTTTGATCAATGAATAAACATTAGTGGAGTCCCTAGTTCTAGGCCAAGAAGCTACCATTGCATGCTACCCTCCTACGCTGGATTGATTGATCTAGAGATCCTTCGTCATTACAAGCTTTTCATACTTCCAAAAGTATTCGGTATATATATAGGACATGGCCGTATGGAACCAGATCTCGAGCTTATCAATAAACTCAATCTGCTTAGCCTTCTCTATACAAGTTCTCATACGAGGTGAACATAACTTCGATAGGAAAGAGGTGGTTGGGTGTGAAGCGATAAGAAAGCTGACCTTTGAAGTCGGGTATAACGAAAAAGAAGCAATAAGGAAGGGACTAATACTACCCAGGATTAGCCCACACGCAGGAAATAGAGAGAGGGTGCTTTAACTGGTAAGCGAGGGTGATAGGAGATTGATGTATTGAAGGCTCCTTTATTTTATGGTCAATTCTCTCAGTAGATGGATTGGCAAACCTAGCATGCCAACACAGAACTAATCAATCCTTCCCCTCCTTTGTCGGGAAAGAGCTCTGCACCTTTTTTTATCGTAATGACTTGCCTCGTGAGATTAAAGCTAAGCTTCTTCTGGATAAATCTGGGATCTTCAACATTAGAGAGTGAGAGTTTATGTATTTTGGGGTTGGGAATTAGAATTGTAATGTCCAGACAGATAGAGGTGCCTATAGCCTTGCCTCTGGCTTTTCCCCCTTATTCACTATGGGTGAATCTCTTCGATCTGGAACCGTTCAGGCTTTGCTACTGCTAGCTCCGCCATTGGGATGACTTAAACTATTGCCATAGTTCTATCTCTATCTGGGTCCTCACCCTCCACCAGAACTCCTGTGGGTTAGAGAGATGGAACTACTAAAGATGCTCCCTCTGCTTTTGGAATTGTAAAAGGGTTGGGGGGGCAATCACTTTTTAGATCATGGCTTGTAATCCTGGATCCTTTCCCTTACAACCTAGCTTGCCTAAGGACGATGTAGAAGAGAAAAAGTCTAGGATTGAGATATGAGCAGGAATTTTTCCCAGGTGAGTGGCTACATTTTAGGGTGGTAATTGGTTGCTTGGTTGAGCAGCTGCCCTTGGCAAGGAAGGAAAGGTGTTCGATAGCATCTGGGGCTGAGGCCCTGTTCTGGTTACTATAGTGTAGCACCTTTCTTTTCAGGGCTTACTTCGGAAAGTACCACTGCTATTGTTTGAGTATAATCCTAGCATCTTTCTACAATCGTCTTTGTGGCTCCTGTTGCTGCAGAGCCTCTGTGATGTTGGTTTTACCCTACCCGGTAACGAGTCCTTGAATATTCTCAGGTTCCGATTGTCGACAAAAAAAATAGCCAAGTTCTTTTTTCCTTCCTCCAGCAATCTACCAATGGAACAATCTTTGAAGAAGAGAGGGGTCAATACCCAGAAAAAAAAGGGTGAACTCATTAGGTAAGCCAACTGCTGCATAGAATTAGAGATGGGTGGCACTGAAGTTCGGTTTCAATTAAGACATCCCAACAACTTACTAAAGAGGGGGATTAATGCGGCAGTTCAATCGATGACAGAGGTCCTCTTTTCTAGCAACTCTCTATTTGAAAGCCCCTACTCCCATAAAGAATGCGCAGGAGAGGACTGAGCTCGGCTCAATATGGGAACTAGTGGGTTAGCTTCAATAGGGAGCGCACAACCATACACGAATTAATTTAAATACAAGAAGCCAAGACCCCAATCGTGTCACTAGAGCTAGGATAGGCAGGGCGCCTTCATTAGCTATGGGCACCAACTTACTGACACACATAGGGCATAGTATCAACGGCTCCCAAGAGGTTTACTGCGAGTCGAGCTACTGATCTGTCTCTGTCTCATCTTAGTTACCAGCAGGACAGATCACATCGTAATTGCATGGTGTAGGTTAGATGCAATATCAAGACCCTGATGCGCAAATGATTGTAAAAACCCCATATTTTTCATTAAAAAAGAGCGATTTAAGCATTCACAAACTATAAGTTATGAGGCCCTTTTACAAGTGGGTGCCCTAACTCTTTTCTTCATATTCCACCACAGGTTTTTCTCCATATCAACTTGTACAAGGAGTGGAGTCGGTATTTCTGATTGAGTGTGAGATTACTTCTTTAAAGCTAGCCATAGAACTCTTACCAGACACTTCACCATTGGAGGAGCATTTGGTCCACCTTGAGCAAATTGATGAGCAACGTTGATATGCCTTGGTGGCTCTAGAAGTAAATAAGCGTCGCGTTAAGGTCCAGTACGATAAGTCTATCCGTCCAAGGAGGTTTAGTGAGGGATAATTGGTCCTTTTGTGGGATCAACCGAAAGAACCCTTTGGGGCAGGAAAATTTAACCCCATGTGGCATGGTCCTTATATCGTTAAACGTGTGTTAGAGAAGGGTGCTTATGAGTTAGTGGATTATGAGGGAACGGCCTTGGCGGAGCCTAGAAATGAGCTCTATCTTAAAAATTACTATGCATGATTTTTAGCCAAGGATGGTTATTGTATATTATTGTACAGTTTTGCATAGGTAGGTATTTTTCTTATGGTGATCGGGTTTGTGATTAGTTTCTGTTTCTTTTGGCAGATGTCAATGGAGTCTTCCACCTTCATAGGATTCGCGGATGGTGCAATCCATCACACTCAACACTCAGCCTCTGCTGCTTGGGTGATTTATACTCCTATGGGTCAGGTATTGTCTTCAGGAGGCGTATGTTTACGGCCATCTTCAAACAATGTTGCTGAATATAGTGCCGTTATTGAGCTTCTACAGGATGCCATTTCACATGGTGTTCTCTCTCTGGAGGTACAAATTGATTCGGAGTTAGTAGTGTCACAGCTTAATGGTTTGTACAATGTTAGAGATCCGACATTATTAAGAAGATTCTTATGTGTGAGATTGTTAGAACGACAATTTGACAATATAACGTACATACATGTTCCAAGAATTAATAATCAAGTTGTTGACTCATATGCTAACTATGTGTTAAATTGGCATTTGTTTCATACACAATAAGCTCATCACAAACATAAATTTTTACACATGTAAATAAATAAATCGATCATCATAAAAGTTTTTATAAAGATCCAAAATGTGGTAATACATAGTGTCATAATACAAAAATGGGGCTCTCAAGCCACCAAAATATAAATACACGGTAGTACAAAATGTATCACTCCCAGGTATCTAAGCCTGTGGAGGAGGAGGGGGGTTGTGATCATGGAATGCCACTACGACTCTAGCTAGCCGTCGAAATAGCCGTACCCATGCTCGTGGTACACCCACCACCTGGCGCTGCATGGCCTTAGGCAAGTCCTCGACTTGCGCCATGGGTACTCTATGTGTCAGTCTCACGAAGTTGGTATGAATGCTTTGGAGAGTTCGATATGCATCCACACCCATGATATCATCTCCTCTTCCCCTCCATCAATGACGAGGGAAGCCTTTAGGCTGCCTTGGTCCCACATCTGCATGCATATGGTAGATGTCACTATGTATTGTCACCTAAAAACATGTCTTTGGATTCCACATAAAAAAAAATTAAAAAGAGGGTCGAGATTCATTGCCAATGTCACCGTATGCCGATCCTGGTGGTAGAGGCATGTCTGGGTCTCCCCAAAAATCTATCCCTGCATAGGGGTAGTCATCGATGGCAACTATCTGTCATCGCCACCATGGAAAGAAATCAGCTAGATAGGGGTTGGACACCCTACCTCCACCCAGTCTATGCATCGCATCCGCCCAACACTGTTCGGCTAGATCTCGAACCTCGTGTAGAGGAACGTCAACTCTAGGTATCAATCCCAGAACACGCTCAAAGAAAAACGTGCTCAGTATGCTGCTGAAATCGAAGTTTCGCACTCTACCCTTCTTGCACTCACTAAGATGGTGTTTTGTGTTTCCCAGTAGCGTAGTGCTCCAATCGTACACAGTGGGTCTCATGCACTCCACTGCATAGAACATTAGAGGCCGTGAGGCCCAGTGGAGTGAAGCTAAGCCTGCTATCCTGCCCAGTGTCAGTAGGATGGCCTTTAGGCCCAGCACCTGTATGGAGTTAGTTGGGATCTGACTCCCCACCTTCTCCGTGTCTTGATAGTAGTACAATGCAATGTACTCATCTATAGTTAGGCCACCTCTAGGCCCACAAGAGCGTAGGTTCACTACTTCCCCCGTCGGGAAAGTCCAGTAATAAAGTATATGTCCTCCACTTCTATGGTGAGGGACATATCGTCTATCTGGAACGACTTTGAGTCTGGATCCCAGTAGTCCACCAACATCTGCAACAGTCTTGGTTTGGCTCTTAAACCACCAAGACACCAAAACTTGTAAAGCCTGCATGCACGTAATGCTTGTTGAACCATTAGATCTTCCCTTACTGCCTCTTCTACATCACCATGTTCACGTTCTCTCCATTCTAGGACCATCCTGCACATAAAACTTGAGTTTGATCCATTAGAACACTTAAAAATCATTGAGCGCAGTTGCATACGCGACTGTTTGCTAAACAACTACGTATGTATGCGACTTTGAGGGCGTTTTCCACGTATATCCAGCCTTATACGTGAAAAAACCCTCGATTTCTGCATGGGCCCTGGCGCGCATTTTAGACTGGTCTAGAATCCTAAATACACCATGGAATTTGACAAAATTTGCATCAAAATGAAAGTGTAGATCATGGGTAAGTACCTGGAAAAAATGGTAGGGGATTCCGTCGACTGGATCTCCTGGAATTCGCTGTTGAAGTTCTGAGCTCAAATGGGTAAAAATTTCAAATGTTTTATAATGATTTGAATTTTTTAATATTTATAGAAATTTTTCAAATTTTTGAAAATTTTTACCCCCTCTCCTATAGTTTGGACTGTTTCTAATCGTTTTGGACCATTTTTGGACTAATTTATGATGTAGGAGACATTTTTGAGCGCCGTTTCAGCTGGTGGATTGACCCGTTTGTGCCAATTTTAGGTATCACATCTAAGCTGGCATATACGTTAGGTTTCATCACTGTTTGCATTTTGCATGACCTTATGACTGTTTCATTATAGCCTTAGGTACGAACCCACTCTATTATGTCATGGAACCTTCTTGCTATTTTAGAAGTGGCATGATATGAGTGGTAGAGCTTGACCTTACATGGGTACCCTAGTTAGCGCCTTATTTGCATTTGGTGCCCATGATGACATTTTGTCCCTTAGGGTGTGGGAGTCCGTTGTATAGTATTTCCATGACATTTTTCAAGAGCCTCATACTCCTCTTGATCTTTTGCTGGCATATTTCCCTCAGGACTCCCTTATATCAAGTTGTAATTGCATTATCATGAGCTTTTCCTGCCTTATTGGGCCTTATGCCAGCTTTCCTAACTTTGAGTATCAACCATATTTCCCGAGCTTGTCTCATGTCTAGCCATGCAGAGCCATTTTATATATCCTTTGCAACTTGATTCCCTGTTTTTACCGGGAGGGGACTTTCCCCCGAGTTTCGCTATCCTACACATGTATCCTTACATTGAGCATAGGTATGTTCCACTGCTTGGAACTAGTTTGTTTTCCCATTATGACACTCGTCTCCTCCTAGTCTGTAACTATAAAACAATTTTATTCTTTTTCAATCTTTTTAAATAGTTGAAAAAGTCCAAAAAAATTAAAAAACCAAAAAGATAGACAAGGAAAGATGTTATCTTTTGGCAGCTATCGAGTTGTGTTGCCTTCGAACAGATCACTGTATATCACATCCATTGGTTGGGTTTATAGTTTGAATTTAGGATCTGTACTCATTTATCTAAGTTTATCTCCACCGACTGGTTAAGCTTCCAGTCCCCATGGAGCCTCTGTCGATGCCTCATGTGTCGCAGAGATGTCCCAGTTTTGTATATTGAGTCTATGCTGCCTTTATTCAGTCACCATTCGCCGTTATGCTCTTGTTCGAAGGAAGTTGAAACCTGAGTTGGCCATTCCTCAGTTATCTTGACTTTGCATGTCGCCCATTCCCGGTACAGTTACTGGTTCATGCACCTTATGATCGAGTCCTTCCACATTATACAGCTTTGCTGAGTACCTCGTGTTGGATGATGGGGGATGCCTTAATGCCCTCCTTCCAATGGATTTCATCCCATCGACTTCAGATCATTTATTCTGGGATTGGAATCTAGAGTCATTTTTTAGTGCTTTGAGACTTGCAGTCATCAGTGGCAGGTTCTCTCGCAATCGATAGTTTTTGGGAATACATCAATGTCCCCTAATCGATGGATCCTCTCAAGTGTTCAACCTCAACACATCTATTCACACTTGTTAGTTTGCACTCTAGTACCTTGATTCCCATTATCATTATCGGTGGGTGATCTCGCGTCTATTAATGGTATACATCAATGACCGGTAATCAGACGATGGACTACTATGTTCGACCTCGACACCTATATTTGAATAGTAGGACTTGTACTCGTAGTAGTTTGTGTAGAAGACCTTCCAGATTGGTGGCATCTCTTATATGCTACCTCCTTGATCGTGCCAGTGTTCATGAGATTTCAGCTCTCGTGACTTGATTCCAGTATATGTTAGATATTTACAGCTATTATGGAGATCTTGATCATTGTATACCTTCAGCCATTATGGAGATCATGATCCTTTGTATATCTTCATCATGGAGATTCCGATCTATGTATATTGTACGTGGCAATGACCACTTATGTCATATTTTGTATCATGCCTATTCATGGCCATTGTACTCTTATGTATCCAGGGCTGCTATATGTATTTGCAGTTATGTACAGAGTTGTATCATTGTACTATGCTGATTGGGTGGCTGGTCTTCCATTTGGGATTATTCATCAATCCACTTCTGGGATGGACTTATAATGTATTTTGGCCATCGTATGACCCCTATGACCTCACACATTAGGGGGCATCTGTTATAGCTGATTTTACCACACCAAGTGAATCACACTTGTATGGCCTTCCCTTGTCCCTCTGCAGACTCTTTAAACCCCTTGGACCATTTTTTGTCCTTTGATGTTTCCTTATACTTATGCATTTATCAAAAAAGAATATTGTTGAATGCATGTATGGCTGAAAATAGAGTGTGTTTATTTGCTTAAAATAAATTATGAATGCTGGAATAGTTAATTCCTTGCCCAAGAATGGACATGAATGAGCTCATGTGCCTATTGGGAAGGCATGAAAAGTATGAAAGTATCCTTGATAAGACTTGGACTACCATGCCAATTGGGCAATTAAATTGACTGGTTTTAATGCTTACATTATGCTTGGTCTAACAGAACCACAATGATGCATTTCACAGCTGAGAAAAGTGAAATCCAGTCGTGCATATTGATCATGGCAGCAGACAAAAAGCTGTTGGATTTGGATGGAAGTCTCGTTCAAATAATTGCCAAGACCCAAGAAAATTTTGGAGAGATGCTCAAGATACAGAAAAGGCAGAATGAGACGAACCACCATATTTTGCAAGACTCTATTTGTTTTCAAAAGGAGGTAAAAAGCCTTCTAGGAGCAATCCGTAAGGGAAAGGAAAGTGGATCAATGATGGGGCATTCATCCAATCGTTCCATTAAGAAAATTTCCAGGCATGAAGGCTCAAAGGAAATTAGGCAGGTAAAGATGAAGCAGCCAGTGAAATGTTGGAAATGCGGAGGACATCATTACCGCCGTAACTGCCCAACAAAGGAACATTAAGAGGTTAGCAGCCACAAAGTTCTTCGAATTGGGGATGAGTTGAAAGCTGAGAACCAATAGGAGAAGCTCGTGGAACCCCAAGGGCTTGGTCTTGAAAGTTCAAAGTAAATAATTGAAGGTAGGACAGATCTGCAAAATTTTGAAATTTTGGATGTGCAAATTGTATATGTATTCCTATGTATTGGAACAGCGAGGACGGTGTTATTCCAAGGGGGAGGGGATTGTAATACCCCGGTTTTGACCCCGTTTGCATTAAAAGATACATGATGTATATATTGTAATTAATCGTGGTGTGGAGCTAAAGGCAAAAGCCCCACCATTGATTTGGTTGTGTTATGTTTCGACGATTAGGATTGTTGCTGATGGTATATCGTGCTATCTAGCACATTATAGTTTTAGCATCATGTAAATATGCACTTTAATTAAAATGAACCTACAACCAGCTACGATGGTGCAATGATAATGAAAAGGGCATGATTTTCCAAAGGATAAGGGGGGGGGGATTGTTAAACCTTGGGCCTATGGGGAAAATCCATGTGTCAGCTATTGAACCCTTTTAGTTGTCACCCACCTTTTGTCTCACTCACCTATCCTTGTCTCATCAATTAACTAACAAATTAAAAATTGCTGATGTTAGTTGGGGCAGTTATTGCTGGGTAGTGGTGGGTGTGGTAGGACTGTCAGTCCTTGCCCACGTGCCCACTCCACCAGCAGACTCTTCATCTTCACGTCGCATGGGCAGAGAAGCAACATTCCCATTCTCTCCACTCTCCAATGACTCCATTCTTCCATTCACGGCCTTATTCCATTGTGTTTTCTTGCCCATCTCCATGCAGGGGCTGGAATTGCCCATCCTCACGCAGAGAGTCTTTCTCTCATCCTCACGCATAGGATTCGACGTTGTTTTTACCCACGTAGTGAGTTGGGAAGCCGTGTTCTATCACCCATGATTTCCTGGGAATGAGCCCTTCGCATTCTAGGCAGTGTGTATGTGTGTTTCCATACCGATTTGTGGTTATATGTGTATGCCCTCCCCTGTCCAGTCTAAGAATTGGATCTTTTCCTCCATTTCAGGCTGTGTTTAGTTTCCCAATGATTTTGGTTGGCTGTGGGATCCTATGCGTATTCATTTGCTGTGTTTTCTTCTCTCGTTGCTTCAGTGTTGGGATTGGGGTTGTTTCTTTCCCCACAACTTGTTGTTGTGGTTTCAGGTACGCTTTGAGTAGCTGTGGATTCTTATTGGGTCATTTTGGCCATGATAGAGCTAAGAACGACTCAGGGATCATTTTCCCCTGTCAAGGCTATGAATTGCTTGTTTTCTGCGTGTATGCAGTGGTTGGTCTTCGGACTATGTTGGCTTGGATGATTTGTTGATGGCCTGATAAACCCAAGTGTGTCGGCTTGGTTGTTTATGTATACTTGGCTTGTTGAAATATTGTAACTTCGAAGAATATTCTTTATGTATATTTTTTGGTCGCCGATGGTCCAACCGGGAGAACCACTTGTATTACATTGTACCCCGATGCTCCTAATCGGAAGAACTAATAAGAGTCATGAGGTAGTCCCCTCAAATTGTAAAGGTGGGTCATCCGCACCCCAGTGTGGTTACTTGAGCCTACATGTGTAACTCGAGCCTACATGAGTTAACTTAAGCCGACATGTTAATTGAGTAAACTTTAAGTAAACGGATGAATATAAATAGAGGTGTAGTGCTCCTCATTTGAGATATACACACTCACTTGGAATAGTGCACTTGTGGAGGAGAGAAGTTGCTGGAGAAGGAGGAGAATCAGGTTTTTGATCTCCTTGTTGGTTTTACCTTTTTCCCTTTTTGGGGCATCTATATTGAGGAAGATTTTGCTGGGTTTTTCCCTTTAGGGTTTTCCCAGGATAAATCTGTGTTTTTCTTGTGATACTGTTTCTTTCAGTGATCCTATTTTATATGCTTTTATTATGAAAAATGAAATGATATACTGATGTCTTAGTTAAGCATATGAAAAATTCAACATGGTATCAGAGCTAACCTGAATAGGGCAGATTTCACAAGTTACAGAAGCTAAGGATTCTTATTTTTTGGTTCTCTCTCCACAATCAATCAGCAAAAGAAGGTTATGCTGACTCTCCTTTGAAGGGTGCATCGTTCTGTCGAAGCGGAATTCGATTTCGAGCATTTTCAATTTTCGATGTGGAAATTAGGGATTTCTACAGAAGAGGAATTTTTGAGTGAGACCAGCATAGTATTTTTCTCCTCATCAAAACCGAAGTTTAGAGACCTGGATCAAGATTTTTGGTTGGGTGAATCTCCGGGAAAGTCAAACCCTAGTTTGACCCTGAGCTAGAAAAACCCTAAATACTAAAACTGCTACGTTTTGGCACATTCACTATATTGTGATATTGGCGAAGGGTCAGGTGCTGAAAATTTCAAGGGCCAAAGATAAAATCCTGATGAACACTTTGTCCAAAATTCATCCTCAGATTCACTGTATTTCAGGAGATATGTTCTCTCCAAGTTAGGGTTCCAGCCTCTTCCAGAATTCATCCCTAAACAGGACACCTGGGGATAATTGCAATATCTTGGGCTACAGAGGTCCAAATGGAATTCCTGAAGATGTTCCAGAAAGGGCACGGAATTTAATTTCGGTGGTCCGAATATCAGACTCAGAATATGAACCAGTGACACGTGGAATTCCATACAACTTCGCTGTTCTGAACAGTCCTGTAACAGGTCACCTTGGGAAAAATATCATAAATCCCAAATGGTGAAACCAATTCTGATGAAACCTATGGTGGTGGATCAAGGAAATGCGAGCTTACCTTATTACAAAATTTCAGGTATAGAGGAGCATAAATGTTGGAGATATCACAGAAATAGTAACAAGAATTTATGCAGAAGATTTTGGAAAATTAGGGATTCCTGTTCCAGGAGCTTCCCTCCACTGTTTTCAGAAATGGAGTACATTGGACAGCTCCATTTGAAGAGATCTATCTGTCTATCCAATCAGATCTGAAAGATTCTAAGTTTTAAATATTAGGGTTTCTGTGACAAACCTTAGATCAGCCAACTCCAGAACCAGGACGGACACCTCAAATCGGTAAGATATAATCCTTTGCTATGTTCATTTGAGGTTCTCAATTCAAAGTGATCTATCACATCAGCTTGATGATAAGCTTGGTGAATTTGACAACTTCCAAGCCTAGAAGTATATGATCTCTCTGAAGAAATGGATTGGACACCTTCATGAGCATAGAGGTTCCAGTTTCAGAGGGAGATGAGGCTAGAAGCCTTTCACAAGAAGAACTTGGTCAAAGCCTAGAAGATTATTGATGATTCAGTCTCGAATCAACTTGTTCTACAAGTGTCTTCCCTAAAGACATCGATGAGGTTTGATTCCTTGACCAAGCTATTTGAAGGGAAGAACCTAGATTGAAATATGACCTTAAGAAACTAGCTGAAAAAGGAGTGAAGAATGCAGAAGTGGTGATGGTCACCTTGAATGGCCTCCCAGGATCATGGAATTCATTCATTCAAGGAATGTGTTCCGAAAGGAATTGATTACTTTCAGCAGACTTTGGGAAGAAGAAGAATCTTGTCTCTGAAGATCAAGCTCTCATCTTCCAAAGAAGATCCCTCAATCAATGAGGAATATGAAGATCTCAACTCTTGAAGAACTTCTTATCCACCTCAGCATTTGGATAAGAAACGATGCTATCATGAATGAAGAAGACGATAAAGTTGAAGACTCAAGAAGGAATATACCCATGAAACAAATAAAGATAAGTATTCAATTGTCATTTCATGATATTGTTTTGTTATACATTCGATTATATTCAGTGATGTGTTATGCATGATAGATTGTTTGCATTAATGACTGTATACTACTAATATGCATGTGATGGGTAAGTAGCTCATGGTGCTATACAACTCTCCATTGCTACTTATCAAACCTCTTTGCTGACATATTGGATTAGTGCACAATCTCAATAATGTCATGGTAGAGATGGAAGGCATCTAGAAAGTTTATGTGAGATATGGATGAATGTTGTATTAACTAAATAGTTGCATGATGCATAAGAATTTGTCGTTATACATATGTTTTATGAAATATCTCTAACCATGAAACTGGTACATTTGAATTGTAGGAAAGGTCATGAACAACCTCCTACAAGAAAAGAAGGATGAGACTTGTTCCGAAGAACAAGTGATGACAATTCAAGATTCACTCCAATAAACATGAATCTGAAGCTCCCAGGGTTAGAGACACCATGACGGAAGAAAGAGTTTCAAAGAATGGTAGATCCACCTTGAAGGATGAAGACCACCATGGGTACAAGAGATAACTCAAGATGAAGAAAAGAATGCTATAAAAGAAGCTATGATCAAGGAGTAACAGTTGATCATGGGGAATGATGTATACGATATGATGGAGCAAGTGTACAAAGAAAGGTTCATGATTCTCCCCATAAGGAATAGACTATGACATGACATACTCTATTGACCAGTATATGTCAAGCATAGAACCACCTGTACAGACTGAAGAGGGAAGATGATACTCCACTTCAGGGGGAGTGACTACAGAAAATTATATCTGAGTTTGACATGGTATGACATGATGTATAGATTTGTGATGGATCGAGACTTTACCAAGAGTAAAGTAGGTTCCAACCTTCAAGGTTGAATGCAAAAGACTAGGATATGTTGATGACCTGAGAAGACAAATTCATAGAAGATGTTATGATACAAGAATGATGTTTGGGATATAGTACTCAAACCAGAAAGCAAGAATGTGGTATCTTCCAAATGGATTTGCAAGATAAGATATGTTGCTGATAGAAGTAAGGTAAGAGTTGTGGCTAGAGGAAAGAGGGAATTAATTCTGAAGAGACACTTACTCCAGGAAGCAAGGTACACTTCCTTCAAAACTATCATGGTAGTTTCTTCCATGATGAAGTAAAGACAAGCCTTCCTTAATGGTATGATTGAGGAAGATTTTTACATCGAATAGTCATGAGGATTTGAAGTTGAAGACAGAAGGAATCAAGTATGCAAGTTGAAGAAGGCACTCTATGGCCTGAAGCAAGCTCCCAGAGCTTGGTATGGAAGAATAGATAGTTTCCTAATGAGCATGGGCTTTGCCAAGAGCAAAGTCGATCCTAACCTTTCCTACAAGGTTGTACAAGATGTACCTGTCATTCTATTACTATATGTGGATGACTTATTCTTGACAAAGAATGGGAAACAGATCATGGAAAGAAAGAAGAAACTAGCAGAAGAATTTGAGATGAAATACCTTGGGTTAATGCATTATTTCCTAGGTCTGGAAGTATGGCAAAGTTCAGAAGGAAT
>LPNX010738486.1:97257-135639 GCA_001517045.1 Pseudotsuga menziesii
AGAAGTATCTCAGACAGAAAAAACACATCAGGTATATGCTTTTGGTATGCTATGAGTTCATGGTTTAGCAGGAAACAGTCTAGTGTTTCTCTTAGCACGGTTGAAGCAGAATACATAGCAGATTGCTCTATTAAATTGTGAATCCATATGGCTTCAGAAGATGATATCAGGTCTCTTTGACTTGAAGATGGTCTCTACAATGATTCTATATGATGACCATAGTTGTGATGACAAAGGACCCTGTGTTTCGATGTAACACGTAGACATCCGGTATTTCTACATACAAGATAAGATGCAGATGATGATACTGTAGATGCAGATGATGGTGATTCAGTATTTCTATACTGAATATATAGATGATGATGATTTCAGTATTCCCATACTGAAGATATAGATGATATTTCAGTATTTACATACTATAGATACAGATGATGGTGATTCCGTATTTCTATACTGAATATATAGATGATGATGCTTTCAGTATTCACATACTGGAGATACAGATGGTGATAGATCAGTATTCAGATATTGAAGATGTAGATGATGATGTACCGACGAAGCCTCTGCCTTGAGTAGAGTTCGAACACTTTCGAGACAAGCTTGGTGTTGTTTGGAAAGACCTTCCTCGAAAGGGGGAGTAGTGATGTTGCAGTGGGATTGTATCATCCTTGGGAATTTTCCCTAAAGTGATCCAGAGACCTCGGTCCTCGAGAATGAAGAGGGATTGTATCATCCCGTGACATCTATCCATAATAGATCCGGTGACCTCGGTCATCGAGAACGTGATGGGATTGTATCATCCTTGGGAACCTTCCCTAAAGTGATCCAGAGACCTCGGTCTTCGAGAATGAAGAGGGATTGTATCATCCCGGGACATCTGTCCATAATAGATCCGGTGGCTTCGGTCCTCGAGAATGTGGTAGGATTGCATCATCCTTAGACATAGTCCTAAATTGATAGGGAGTGATTATCCCGTAATTGTATCCGATGACTTCGGTTGTCGATAATGTGGTAGGATTGCATCATCGTTGGACTCAAGTCCTAAAGTGATAGGGAGTGATTATCCCGTAATTGTATCCGGTGACTTCGGTCGTCGAGAATGTGGTAGGATTACATCATCCTTGGACTCAAGTCCTAAAGTGATAGGGCGTGATTATCCCGTAATTGTATCCGGTGACTTCGGTCGTCGAGAATGTGGTAGGATTACATCATCCTTGGACTCAAGTCCTAAAGTGATAGGGCGTGATTATCCCGTAATTGTATCCGGTGACTTCGGTCGTCGAGAATGGGGTAGGATTGCATCATTCTTGGACTTAGTCCTAAAGTGATAGGGACTGATTCTCTCGTAATCAATCCGGTAACTTCGGTTGTCGAGAATGTGGTGGGATTGTATCATCCCTGGACTTTAAGTCCAAAAGTGATCCAAATACTTTTTGTCTTTGAGTTGTGGATTGTAGGTTGTTGGTGATGATGATGATGACATACTGATCGAAAGATCAGAGTATGATGATGATGACGTACTAATCTAAAAGATCAGAGTATGATGATGATGCACTATGATTATGATGTTTCTGATTAAAAGATCAGAGTATGATGATGATGTTTCTGATCGAAAGATCAGAGTATGTTGATGATGTTTATGATCGAAAGATCAGAGTATGATGATGATGTTTCTATGTTGATGTTTCTGATCGAAAGATCAGAATGTGATGATGATTATGATCGACAGATCAGAATATGATGATGATGATGTTGCTACTGATCGAGAGGTCAAAGTACTGAAGATGTTGTTGCTGATCGAAAAATCAAAGTGCTGAAGATGTTGGTGATTGAAAGGTCAAAATGCTGAAGATGTTGTTGCTGATCGAACAGTCAAAGTGTTGAAGATGTTGCTGATCGAAAGGTCCAAGTGCTGAAGATGTCGTTGCAAATTGAAAGATCAAAATGCTGAAGATGTTGTTGCTGATCGAACAAGTCAAAGTGCTGAAGATGTTGCTGATCGAAAGGTCCAAGTGCTGAAGATGTCGTTGCAAATTGAAAGATCAAAATGCTGAAGATGTTGTTGCTGATCGAACAAGTCAAAGTGCTGAAGATGTTGCTGATCGAAAGGTCTAAGTGCTGAAAATGTCGCTGCTAATTGAAAGATCAAAATGCTGAAGATGTTGCTGATCAAAGACTGAAGATGTTGTTGATGATGAAGATTGAAGATTGAAGATGAAGACTACATGATGTTGAAAATCTTCCAATGATTTATAGATGTGTTACCTTGCTGATGTTGATGATGTCCTCTATCTCTACTCTTGTTGTTGTTGATGTAGAATACCCTTCACGTTAAGGGGGAGTGTTGAAATATTGTAACTTCGAAGAATATTCTTTATGTATCTTTTGTGGTCCCCGATGGTCCAACTAGGAGAACCACTTGTATTAAATTGTACCCCGATGCTCCTAATCGGAAGAACTAATAAGAGTCATGAGGTAGTCCCCTCAAATTATAAAGCTGGGTCATCAACACCCCAGTGTGGTTACTTGAGCCTACATGTGTAACTCGAGCCTACATGAGTTAACTTAAGCTGAAATGTTAATTGAGTAAACTTTAAGTAAACGGATGAATATAAATAGAGGTGTAGTGCTCCTCATTTGAGATATACACACTCACTTGGAATAGCGCACTTGTGGAGGAGAGAAGTTGCTGGAGAAGGAGGAGAATCACGTTTTTGATCTCCTTGTTGGTTTTACCTTTTTCCCTTTTTGGGGCATCTATATTGAGGAAGCTTTTGCTGGGTTTTTCCCTTTAGGGTTTTCCCAGGATAAATCTGTGTTGTTCTTGTGATACTGTTTCTTTCAGTGATCCTATTTTATATGCTTTTATTATGAAAAATGAAATGATATACTGATGTCTTAGTTAAGCATATGAAAAATTCAACATGGCTATGTGTAATCCTACTTGTTCCTTATTCCTTGGGGGATCATGCCTAGCTCGGGGGTGGCAGCGTTGCTGAGAGATTAAGGATCACGCTGGCCTATGGTTGGGTGGAACGTTGCAGCGATGTAGCTGGTTGCGGGATGAGTTCTTTATAAGATAAGCCTTCTTGACTATTTTTGTTTCTTCAATCATATTGATGTTTAATGAATTATGATGAACATGTTGAATTCCTGAATGAATGTATGTTTGCTTCCACTGTGTATGTTAAACAATTATGCATCTCTGCATGCTTTATGTTTCAAGCATTTCAGTTTTTATATGTATGTACATGTTCATGGGGATAGTTGCCCAGTTGGTTAATGGCATGGTAGCATCCTCTTTGTCGGTTGGAGGGTCAGGGATGTTACATAGGAGTGGAGACTGTTTCATCAGAAGCGAGATGATTAGAGGAAGCATAGAGAGGAGAGATCAGAGGAAAATATGAATAACAGACATGAACCAGAAGACCATGAAGAGGAGATGGGGGAAAACCATCACACTAATGGTGATTCCCCATAGGAGGATACAGTTGCTACATTCTAGTTCCCCATTCAAAAACTAGTTGGACAAGCCCCCATAAAAAAATATCACCATCGGTATTACCTCGTTTTCATGGGAAGGCCACAAAGGATTTGGATGAATTTCTCTTTGAGTTTGATAGCCTCTGTCGCAGCTATGACTACACTTCCAGCGAGAAGAAGTTAAAAATTTTCCCTGTCACTTTGAAGGATAATGCACTATGTTAGTTCATGAGCCTGGGTGGTGGAACTGTCACCATGTCGGATTGAATGAAACAGGTGTTCTTGGAGAAATACCAGAAGTACTGCAACACTAAAGATAAAAGAGAAGAGTTGTTCAATATGGTACAAAAGGACGAAGGAAGTTTGGAAGTCTTTGTTGAAAGGCTCATGTACAATGTGCAAAGGGCTGGACAGAATAATATGGGGCTAGATGTGCTCAAGATAATCCTACTTCGTGGGATTAGGGAAGACTTCCTAGGGATGTTGAACTTGATGGGGAAGGGAGATATCTCAAAGAAATATTTTGAAAAGATTATTGATTTATGTAGAAGGTATTCCAGAGGATCCCCCAGAACCAACAAACGGGACAAATTGGAATGATATACCTTCGATAGAACACATAAGTCATCCAATGGAGGAGACACCTGAGTAGAAATAGGCAACCTTCTTGAGAAATTCAAAACAAAAATGATGAGCTCCATATCCTCAGAAATAGATGTCGTAAGGGAGAAGCAGAAACAAGCAGTGGAATATTTAACACTCGATGTATTCTGCCCCAAATGTAGGAAGAAATATCCCCTGAAGGAGTTCTCACTTGACAAGGTAGAAGTGTGTCATCTTTATGAATTGAACCATGATACAAAGGAAATCCCCTCACTACCTCAAGTGAAGGCAGTTTTGCAGGCATCAAATCCATACGTGGAACCAGTCTACTTAATTGCCCAGAAAAAGCCTTCGCAACTTCGAAACCAAGGTATGACTCCAAAATCATTTCCATTTTTGAATAATATGAATAATTGGAATAATATGCATCACATGAATACACAATTGTCTTCACCTTATTCCGACCATCAATGGAAACCTTCTCAACCTCCTATGCAGGATTTCAATCCTTGGAACTCTTGGACTCAGCCACCAAACCAATAGAATTCTTAGCCTCCTGGGTGGAGGAACTTCCATCCAGGAAACCATTTTTCCCATAGCCAACCTCCTCAACAATTTCCAAACCAACAGTTTCCTCACCAACAATACCCTCCTCAACAATACCCTTATCCATACCAGCAATACCAGCAGCCGCAACTGCAACTCCAAAACAATGTTGCACCTAACATGCCTATACGACCGCAACTGCCTGCTCAACCTAAACCCAACCCAAAAAATAAAGCAGTCCACTAGTTTGAGACTACCAACATTCCCACTTACTCCATTGCTCTAGTTCCCTGTAACAACATACACTTATGATCAGGGAGATTAGTGGAACCTCTAGTCATTGAGGATGTTCCATCCTATATGTCTGAAGAAAGGATGAACCGGTAGTACTCACCCCACACAACAATCCCTATTATTGAGGATGCTGAAGGTCCTAGTGAGACACCAACTGAAACACACAGAGAAACATATATTGAAATGCAACCTACACAACTGATTCGAGAACCGCCATATCCTGAAAGACTGACACTACATAAAGAAGTGGAACAGCCTTAGTTTAACCTCTTAGGAGAGTTGAAAAATATTTATGTAAAAATTCCACTGCTACAAGCCCTCCATCATGTGCCTATTTATGCCAAAACAGTCTGAGACCTGTGTGTAAGAAAACCAGGCAGAAAACCTAGATATCCTCCCACTGTCCATGTCTTAGGGAAACTATCTGAATTGATAATGGGAAAAACTCTACTAGACAAATATGATGACCCTGGGAACCCTACTGTTACCGTGCAGATTGGGAACACACAGATACCGAATGTGCTGGTAGATCTAGGCACAACTATTAACGTTATGACCATAGAAATTGTATGAAAACTTGGGCTCACCAATCTTCATCCAACCCCCACCATTCTAGAAATAGCTGACAAGTCCACTATCAAACCTGAGGGAGTCTTGGATGACCTCATTGTCTCAGTTGATTTGTGGGAGTACCCTACTGACTTCTTAGTTTTACAACCCAAGTTGCAGCTAGGAGGACACCCGATGATATTGGGAAGACCTTGGTTAGCTACAACATATGCTTGCATCAACTATCGGTCAAGGTCTATGACCATATCAGATGGGACCAAAACAAAGAACCGTACCCTGTATCCTCCAGCTTGACCTAGTCTAGAAGTTGAAAATCCATTATGGATGGAGCTAGAGGAAGAGGAGGGTGTTCAACCATTGTTAACAATCAGGAAGAACTTGACTTGTAAGGATGAAAAATAGGATGATGCCATTAATAGTTTCATCAGTGAGACCACTTCTGTTAACAAACAAATTTATCATATCTTGAATAGTACTCTAGGTGAGGAAGAGAAAGAAAATATCACAGAGGAGACATTATTCAGTGACACCCACATAATTCCAGTGCTGAAATTTTTTAAAAGTGTTCCAGTTGAGATAGAGCTGGGAAAAACACTGAATATAAATACCAATCTCGCTCCTGATCAACAAGAACGCTTAATCACTCTCATGAAAAAGCATAAGGGGGCATTTCCTAGGAGTACACGGATATGAAGGGTATCCCTTCTAATATGTGTACCCAACACATTTATATCAAGAGTGACTCGTGGGCTGTGTGCCAGCCACAATGAAGGATAAACCCAAATCTTAGGGACATATGAAGGAGGAAATTCAAAAACTCTTGGAAGCAGGGTTTATATACCCAATCTCAGACAGCGAGTGGGTTTCTCCACTCGTGATAGTACCCAAGAAAAATGGGAAATGGAGAGTCTGCATGGATTATAGAGAGTTAAACAAGGCAACACAGAAAGATCACTTTCCTCTACCTTTCATTGATCAGGTACTTGACACCCTGTCTGGGAAGAATTTATTCTCCTTTCTGGATGGGTTTTGGAGGGTACAATCAGATCCATATTTCTCCTGAGGACCAAGATAATACCACCTTCACCTGCCCCTGGGGTACCTTTGCATACAGGGTACTTCCCTTCGGTTTATGCAATGTACCGACCACTTTTCAGAGAGCTGCAATTGACATATTTTCGGAGATGGTTAATGATAGTATGGAGATTTTCATGGATGATTTTACCCCTTATGGAAATGAATTTAAAGAGGCATTGAAAAACTTGGAGAAGGTTTTAACACGCTGTGAGCAAACCCAACTATCTTTGAGCACTGAAAAGTGCCATATGATGATGAGAGAGGGTGTAGAGCTGGGGCATTTTATCTCTGCTGATGGTATCGAGGTAGATCCATCCAAAATTAGGGTAATTGAAAATACACCCACTCTTGGAACACAAAAAGAGGTACGTATATTTTTAGGGCATGTTGGTTATTATAGAAGATTTATAGAGAATTTTTCCAAACTAGCATCCCCTTTATTTACCTTATTGATGAAGGATGTACAGCTCATTTGGAATGATGCATGCCAAACAACATTCACTGAACTTAAAAAGAGGCTGTCTACAGCTCCCATCTTAAGGGGGCCCAATTGGGCTTTGCATTTTCACATTTCTTTAGATGCCTCTAACACTGCCATTGGAGTAGTGTTAGGTCAGCAGGATGGTCAAGAACCATATGCAATTTATTACATCAATAAAAACTTGGCCCCTGCTAAACTCAATTATACTATTACAGAGAAGGATTTTTTAGCCATTGTTTACTCCATTAACAAATTCAGACACTACATCACTAGATATCCCACCTTTGTACACACTGACCACTCAGCCATCAAGTATCTAATGAACAAACCAGTTACAAATGCTAGGATATCTAGATGGTTGTTACTATTACAGGATTTTGATATTACCATTGTTGACAAGCCTGGGAAAGAAAATGTTGTTGCTGATTTTTTATCTTGTTTTACTGACAGTGATGATAGCTTACCAGTTGAAGATTCTTTCACGTATGAACATTTATTTGCAGTTCTAGCTCATTCCCCTTGGTATGCAGATGTTTCTAACTACTTGGTTGCAAGTAAGCTTCCGACACACTTGCCAAAAAGAGAGAAAAGGAAAATTATTCAACAAAGTGCCAGGTATTGTTGGATAGATGGTCATCTTTTCTACACAGGCCCTGATCTTGAGATCAGGAGATGTGTAAGGGAGGATGAAGTCTTCCACATCTTGAAGGCCTGTCATGATGAGCCATGTGGGGGACATTTTGCAAATAGGAGAACAGGTCATAAGGTGTTGAGAATGGGTTATTATTGGCCAACAGTTTTCATGGATGCCAAGAAGTATGTCCAGTCTTGTGACAACTGTCAGAGAATGGGCCAACCTAACATATTGGATGAAATGCCTCTTCTACCACAGTTGGTGGTTGAACCTTTTGACAAATGGGCCTTAGATTTTGTTGGGCCTATCAATCCTCATTCAAAACAGAAATCCTAAATTTTAGTTTGCACCAACTACATGACAAAATGGGTAGAAGGTGTGGCTTTGGTGAAAGCCAATGACCAGGCTATAATAGATTTCCTGTATGGAGAATTCTTCACTCATTTTGGAATACCCAAGGAAGTAATCATAGATGGAGGAACGCAATTTGTGTCACATAAATTTGAATCTTTGCTACAGAAGTACCATATTCATCATAGGATAACTTCACCTTACCATCCCCGGCCAATGGCCAGGTGGAAAGTACCAATAAATTTATTGATATCCTCACCAAAATAGTCAGGAGCCATCATGGAGATTGGTCTGACAGACTTCCAGAAGCACTGTGGGCATATCGCATTGTGTGGCACAATACTACAGGTTTCTCTCCTTATGACTTGATGTATGGCAAGAGCAATGTCTTTCCCATCGAATTTGAAATCAAAACCTTGAAGACAGCCATGGAGGTAAACTTATATGTAACTAAAGCCAAAAGGAATAGATTGAATCAATTGAATGAACTTGAGGAAAAGCGTATAGATGTTGTGGATTAGACATCATTAATTCAACAAAAGAGATCCAATTGGCATGCTCGCTTCATCAAGAAGAGAGTCTACTGTGAGGGAGACTTGGAATTATTATATGATTCAAGATTCAAAAGGGACTTTAAAGGTAAGATACGAACAAGATGGTTGATTCCATATATGATAGACAAAGTATTTGAAAATGGTACAGTCCTCCTGGTCACCATTGATGAGAATCATGCACCATTATTCGCTAACGGTCATAGGCTATGACTGTATCACAAGCCAATTTTGAGGGACACATTTGTTTCTGGTCATGACTGGGCCTGACAACCATGAGCACCTATTGGAATTTTCTCTTTCTGAAAGAGCTCCTTACAAAAGAAGATTTGAATTATAAACCATTTTCCACAGTTGCAACTCTACAAAATCTGCCTATTTTTTCATCCCGTCGCAGCTGCAACACCGTTAAAACTTGCCTATTTTTCCCATTTCACAGCTTCAACACCGTAAAAATTGCCTATTTTTTTATTCCGCAGCTGCAACATCGTAAAAACTTGCCTATTTTCTCGTTCCATCGTAGCTGCAACACTGTAAATCCTTGCCTACTTTTTTGTTTTTTCGTAGCTGCAACACTGTAAGATATTTCCCTTTTTCTATTTCTTACAGCTGCAACTCTGTAAATATCAACCTTTTCCTGTTCAGCATAGCTGCTCCATTAAAATTTTTCCCACTTTTACTCTTTCTAGTGGCTGCGACTCCACTAATTTGGTTGATTTTTCCTATGGCTTGTGGCTGTAACTCCTCATATTTATCCACATTCGGGCTGCAACTCCTCCAAATTTGTCCAGAATTTTTGTCACCTGTGATTTTGCTGATTATGACTCACCTCACAGCTTTAATTATGATTTCGTGAAGTTCGACAAGACAATTTTTGGTTCACCGGGAGAGGGATCATGGTGACACGCACGCAATAATGTTTAAATTTGTAGGCCGCATTGACACGTTGTATTATTTTGAGAATTCATGGTTCATCTCATAATTATTAAGGTACGGTTCTGGTTATTTACATGATTAAGCATTAAGTAGATTTGACAGAGTTAATCATACCTACATTTTTTTACCTGTCGATACACCTGTGCTTCATTAACTATCAATTCCCATGACATAATGGCCACTCAAACTTATTTCACAACTACCACCCTTTCCTAGTTAGGGGCCAAATCTTATCAATGATTCTATGCTTACGACTGTCTTAACTTTCCAAATTTTCCCAACTCCAACCTCAGCTGTTCGTGCATGTTCTACACTGAAACCTCCATTGTCGGGGCCTATAATTTGCTAAGCTGATACTGGAATTTAGAAAGAAGGATAACATGGGTATCCCAGCCTGGCATGAACCTCCAAACACGTGAGAATTGTGGAAGAATGCTGATTTTTTTTCTATCTTCGAAGCCACGGGATGGACCAAGTTTTTCCAACGTCTCAATGGTTTTCATCGAGAAACTGCTCTGCAATTCACTTTAAATCTTACAGAAACCCACTTGAAGATTAGGGGTTTGCGGATAGAATTTTTGGATGCAATTGTGGCTGAGGTTACCATTCTCCCGCAGGTAGGAAGAGCTTGGTTTGGGAGAAGAACTCCGAACGCCGCCGTAGTACATGAATTTTTGGTGGTAGGTGAACAATTGCGTCCATCAGGGTAGGGAATAACATTATATTCACTGCCTCTCTCGTGGGATCAAGTGGTTGTCTTCCTCAAAAAGTATATCACCTACGAAGGTAGGTACCATATTGTCTATTATTCTAAGTTTCCACTGCTGTCTCACTTACGCCAAAGGAATCTACTTAATGTTCCATTTTTTCTATTTAAATACCTACATCATATGGCGGGATTTTTCATATCATCTAAGCATCCATATGCTTCCCTTACCCATCACGACCTCATTAAAATATTAATCTTAAGGGCCTTAGCTTAGAGAAACCAAACATGGGAACAATTTATTGTCCAACCTCACGTAGCCCAGGGACCTGTACTTTTGACCGAGGTTCCAATCAGAGAGGAAGTAAGGGCACCTACACTTGTGTTGGGTGTTTAATTGGAAGAAGAGAAGGAGGATCGGAGTCCCTCCAATTCAGTTGGGGGGGAAGATGAGACAGGATCAAAAGAAGAGGAAGAATCGGTGGAGGATGTAGTAGTAGCAAACCCTATGGAGGGGATAGAGAATTTGGGAACTCTAGCAGCAGAAACTGAAGCTAGAGCAGCATTGGATGTTGTGATAGTTGAATCTAAATTTGTGGGAGCTATGATGACATGAAAAGAATGCAGAGGTCCTCACCATCGAATCCTCTCCTGAATGGAGGGGAACTTTAAGTGAAGAAGAAACAGAGATGGCAGAGGAAAGAGATGATGTTGAAATGGGAAATATTCCTTCTACATCAACTGCAGGGTTAGAAACCCTTGTACCTCGAAGGAAGAGAAGAAGGTCAAGAGAATAAATACAAGCATCTTGACCAGTGAGGATAAGGAGAACCAAATCAGTCACAGCAGTTGAAGCAACATGAGCAAATTGGGAAAATATTGAATCGAATATTGAATTTCCCATCTTGAGACCTAGGACAAACAATGATCCACAAGAGTTTGTTGCAGAAGAACCTCAAATTGAGGGGATTTTGTATAAAAATGGGTTACTGAAGGAATAAGTGTAATTTCTTTAGAAAGAATTGGAGAATTGGAAGGAGGTATGTAAGAAACAGGTAGAGAGAAGGCTACACACACTGGTAGAAGCTGCAGACCAGCTAGAAGGATCATCTCCTGCTAGGGAGGATGAAGAAGTGGAGAAAGTAGTCTGTCCTGCATGTGGGGAAATTTTTAGTCAACTAGGTTACACAATCATAGTGCGTGCATTTTGGACCCAAAATCTTGCACCAGCAGCTGAACAAGAACCAACACCTTCAGAAACTTTTGTTGAAGCTACCAGTCAAGAAGAACCAGGTAAACCAAAGATTGAGGTACTTCCTAATCTAAACTTAGAAGTATTGACTGTGACCCGAGAACCATCTCAGGATATAGAGCTAATGGAGGAGTCCCAACAACAGGAAGATATTGAAGTCAATCAGGATGTTTCTACACAAGAACCAACATCCTCATAAATCCTTGCTAAAAATCCATTTCAACCAAGAAAAACTGATCCTAAGGTGGATATAATACCTAATGTGGAGTTGGGAGAAGATGAACAGATGCAGTCACAATCATCAGGGCATACTGAGGTATTTGGGGAACAGTTTCATATTTCGGGAGGTATGGAAGTAACTCAAAAGTAATTCTAGCAGCATGAAGAAATGGGGGGACAAGACGTTGATACACAAGAACCATTAGTCTTGCATCTCCCTGTCGAAGCCACAGCTGAAATCCAAGTAGCTATAGTTGGGACTCAGGAAGATGTGGAAATTGAAATTTAGGAAGAAGTTGTTACATAAGAACCAACATCTTAACAATTGACTACTGAAGTTGCTGAAGGAGAGTTGCAGGAAAAGGATGCTGTCACATAAGAACCATCACCCTCAGAATTAATGGCAGAAGTACCCACACAGGATGAAGTTGCTGAAGGGAAGCTTCAAAAATAGGATGTTGTTACACAAGAACCAACATCCCCAGAAATAATTGCAGAAGTACCCATGCAGGAAGATACTGCTGAAACTTTGATAGTAGGGGAAGTTGTTACACCCCTAGTGAAAAATGTTCAAGCTGAAACATCGGGTGGCAAGGTATGCACTCAATTTTCCCATAACTTTGTCAATCTGGACTTTGATGATGAGGAAAATGCAGGAAATGAGAGAACCCAGGGGTTGATCAAATATCTCTCACAATTAAAAATAGAAGTGAAGAAATGGAAGAGGCAGGTGGACAAGTACCAAGAAGGAATGATTCCCCTCGCTGATCATGAGAAGAATATCATAGAATTGAGGAAAAAATGGACAAAAGAATTGATGTTCCAGAAATTATGATGGAAATAAATACAAAAAGAGTTGAAGGAACTGAAAAAGTTCAAATCTATGCAGGTGGAGAAGGACCATTTGTATACTCTTTCCCAAGAACTGTTAACCACCAGAGCGCCATCTCCTTCTTACCCTGTGGTTTTGTTTGAACAATTTATTTGGCTTAAATTGAAAGCAGTAAAGGAAGGGAGACCTTATGAAATGGAAACCTCAGCCCAGTTTTTGGAAACATTTATGGAAAGTAATTTCGTTGAGCAGAACCTGCTATGTGAACTTTATTTACATGAAATGGATCACCCCTTGGACCACCATTCGAACCCTGCCCCTTACCTAGGAGATGTTCAGCTGACGGATTTTGCCTCTTTTGTTAGCAATCATGTGCAGTGGGGGAGATATTTCTAGACCTTTTCTCATAATGAGGCTAACACTAATATTTGGATTCAGAGTTAGCCTCAATCCCCTCGCCTTGTCCTTTCTCTACAGCAGCAAAGGCTTACATCTTCCATCAAGACCCAGCAGATGGTTGAAATTCAAGAAACGGTCATCTCTAATTGTGTCATCCAAATTTCCATACAACAACAATCATCTTTGGAAGGCAGTAAGCATAGATGGCAGGATGCTCCTTTATCCTTGCAGAATAGGGACCCTTACTATTTTAGGAACTTTAAACACACTCTTTCGAGGGTTGAGGGGTATGTGGACTGTATAAGGAAGTGTGGATCCAATTGCCTGGGACTCAAGTTTAAATTTCCTCTTATCTGGTGGCCAGCAAAACCGTATAGGGAAGATTTATTTTTGACAAAGGCAGAGGAGAAGCAGTGTTGGAGATATTGGGTTTCCTATAATGGATTTCTAAAAGAGCAGGGATCACCTAAGCTCCCTTATAACTTTTCCTCTCTCCATGAACAAAGTAAAATTCCAGATTCAAATTCATAATAATGGAGGTTGTTGCATAGGGACATGCAATAGGACAGTTTGGGGGAGATGTTGGGCTTGGAAATGACCCCTTTTTGACCACACTCACTATACCCTTTTTGCCTTATCTTACTCCATTTTATGCTTCGAACAGATGTTCTTCCTTCATTTGAGCCCTGAATCCTTATAAGTATGATTACTTATTATTTTATCTTATTAATACTTATGATTGTTATAATCAGGGCTTTGCCTCTTGGATTATGCTAACAAATTGATATTTTATGAAAATAGTTCAAGATGTGAAGAATACAGGTGTAGCAGGCTGAGTGGTTTCTAGAAGAAGTGAACATTCATTTCCAACTGTTACCCATTGATCCATCTCTACATGTGAAACGCAGTCAAATATCCTCATCCCACGTAGGCTACAACAAGCACAGCTGCAACAGACTCAACCTCAACAGCGCGTCGATGGTCAAGGGTAGCTGCAATTGATGGAGTATCTCTTAAATGGGTTCTATTATTTCATCATCAGCTTGAGCAACATATTTCCTATATTCCCTACTTTTGTTGCACCCACAGCTGTAACATCGCATTGTAATAGGGCAGCCTGAAGATCGTAGATCTTCATGGATGCCCGATATTAGTGGGTGGAAGTTATGAATATTGATGTATAAATATTAGGAACTATTTAGAGCCGAGGGTTGGAAAATAATTGATCATATTATATAAGCTATGACAGAGATTGTACTTTCATTCCATCATCTAATACAAGGAGCAGGATTCTATAGATCTCTGTGTTTTAACTTGTGTTAGTCTCTGATATCTCTATTCGAAGGTTGGGCCCGCATTCCCACAGAGATTTCCGAGTTAATTAGGTTTATCTTTTCTGTCGTGTGGCGTGGAAGTTACAGTAGAGGCATTCTTTTGTAATAGCTGCAACAATAATGATTCATTGTGTGTTTCCTTGAATGATCAATAATTGCATTTCCTGTAAGCTGCAATAGAGTGGTGTGACAATCGACTATGTAGGTTAATTTCCTTTATGCAACTGTGTGATAGCTGTAACAACTAAGCCCACCCCTAGTTTATTTCAATTGCTGTCTTTCTTGAGTTTTGCTAATTCATTCCATTTACAGTTATAATTGTTGAGTTCAATGTCTGCATTTTTTATTCTTAGATTAAGTTGAATTGAGTTATTTATAATGGATCCTCATATGGCCTGGTAAATTAGGAATTAAATTTCTGTGAAAGTAAGTTTAGATGTTTATTTCTTGAATCATTCATTTCTAGATTGAATTTGTAGGAAGGTAATTACAATTCTGCATTCTTAAGAAGGTAATTTAGATTAGATTAATCATGGGAAGAGTTGGGATTAACAAATAGGTAGGACAATTCATTCAATAGCATCAACTAATTAGTGTTTACGCACATACACCGTAAATTATCTTGCAATAAAAAGACTTCCCTGGGTTGACGATTTATATTGAACATTTTGTATGTTGGCTTTAATTAACTGGCATATAGAGTGCCCAACATCAAGTCTATGTGATGACTGATGCTTCTTTTGGGTAGCAACTCATTTGGAAAATCATCAACTACAATATCATGATACTCATGCAACAAATCCTGAACTTTGATAGGTAAATCTACAATTTCAGTATGCAGAAGTACCACCTTTGGCTTGCAAACCACTGCATAACTTACCTCTTCTTCTTCCATTTGTTGTAGAAATTCCTTTCCACCTAGCAGCAATACTTTGCAGCTACTTGTTTTAGCCGTGCTTTCCTCTTTCAACGGTACAAGAGTGTGCTTGATGCATTCCTTTTCTAATTTATAATAATTTATTTCTCCATCATGTATCACTTTCCTGTCAAACTGCCATGGGAAACCCAAAAGAATGTGACAAGAATCCATTGGAATTAAGTCACAAAGTACCTTGTCCTTGTACTTAACAATCTGAAACTCAACTTCACCTTTCTCTTGTACCAACAATTGGTGTCCTTTTTTCAAACAAAACACTTTATAAGGTGTGGGATGCTTAACCTTTTTCAATCCCAATTTTTCCACCATTTCTTGGGAGACTAAACTGTCCATACTTCAGCTATCAGTCACCATTTTGCAGCATTTGCCTTTTTCCTTACACATTGTCTTGAATAAGGATTTCCTTCGAACTGGTTCAACAGTCTCTTTTGCTGGTTTCAACAAGAATCTTTGCATCTCAACGCCTCTCCGGTCTTTGGCACATTCTCTGCCTCAGGTGCTTGTGCCTCTACTATGGTTTGAGCTATGTATGCACCTGGTTGTCCCGTATTGTCATTCTCAGGACATTCAAAAGATCGGTGACCCAAAGTGTTACATCTGTAACACCGATAGACAGTCTCTCTGCATCTTCCTCTACCTCTACCTCTTTGGTAAGGTCTTTCTCCTCTACTACCACCTTATTTCTATGACTATCCTTGCTTATTTGAACTACCTTTATCATTCTTCTGTGCTAGAAGCTTCCCTTTTCCAGTTGAATTTCCTTTCCCTCTAGCAAAACCATGTCCTGTGCTAGAGTTTTTCTTCCTTGCTATCTTTTCTTCTACTTTCAAAGAACACTCGTATGCCTCCTCTATTGTTCTTAGAGAAAGTATGTTGATTTCTTCTTGGATATCCAACCTAAAAACATTGATATACCATGTTTTCTTCTCTGGGGTATCTTCTACATAACCTGCTCTCAAGTTCACTTGGTAAAACTCTTTGGTGTACTCCCTCAATGTCATCATCTTTTGCTTGAGATTTTGCACATGTATGTAGAGAGTTAGCTGGTAATCATTTGGCGATAACTTACTATTCATCTTTGCCACGATTCTATGCCAGCTCTTGATCAATGGTTTTTCCTTCTTCCTTCTTTCATCCTATACGTTGCCCCACCATAGTGCAGTGTGAAATTTCAACCTTGTCACTAAAAAATTAACTCTTTATTTTTTCAATCTCCTTGTACACAAAATACTTGTCCATCTCACTAATCCAGTATATTAGGTTCTCAGCCTTCAAACTGCCATCGTAAATGGAGAGTTCGGGATTTGGCCTTGAACTTGAGCCCAATACTGCTCTCAACAATATAAATTCAGCAGGTATTTCTTCTTCTTCTTCAGGTACCTCTCCGGGCTCACTAATATCTCCACCTTAAAGATCTCATTGTCTTCCCACTTCCATGGATTTTAATTGAGCTTCTAGTCTCCTTATCTCTTCACGGAGTTCTGCATTATTCTTAGGTATGCCTCTTCGACCTCGTTCTCTTCCTGTTGGTCTATTCATCTTTGTATACTGTAGGAAACAACAGTGTTATGGATATGATACCAAAAATTGATGGAAATAAAAGGCTAAAAGGGACCAAGACCAGATATCCAAAGAGCCTTGCACTGGTGTTGGATAATTGTTTTTTGGTAATGCTTCTTCTCTCACCCAAAACGCAGATAGTCTGGTTTAATAATCAAAAATTTTCCACAAGATTTCAGGTCTATTCAGTTCAAACACAACAATTAAATTCTATTTCAATTCTTCTGAGGTGATTTTTTTTTAGCTAAACGATACTCTGTTTTGCAGGATGTAAGCGTATATTTCCCACGTCTATTCTCTGCAGGTATTTTGTTAGATAGTTTATAATGGTATAGTTTGAAAAGTATAATGATTCTCTCAAATGCTAACAACAAAGACTGGAAATGAGATAACGTTTGGGAAAACTCAATATTAAACACACAGTTAGCTCCAGATTTGATCATCAAAGGCAAAGACAACAACAATCTACAATATCTTCAAATTTACACAATTGAATTTGTTTGCCAAATAATTAAGTAAATAAGAATTAATCGAATCCACTTACAATGTTCAGTAAACTGTATCAATTCACCCAGTATCACCCATAAATGTGCAAATGAACTCCCAGTTATATAAAATTCCCAAACATTACCAATTCTCACTGTTTTAAACAACTTGCAAACACATTTATTAGCATAACCGACTTTTAATTTGCAAAGAGGGACATTTACACCAGTGCATACAAGAAGGTTTTCATTTTTCTTTCTCCAGAACCTAGCCCTCACAAAATGAAATCCTTAGATTAAAATACAATACTCATTTCCAAGAAGCAAAGAAAACTACCCCTAACCCCTTTTTTAATTCAAATCTTTATTTAAAATCTTCTAACCATTTTCTAACTAAATGTTCAAAATTTATCGAACTAAATGTCCAAAATTTTAGGAATAAACTTTTTAATGCTTCAGCTTTAGCATGTGACCAATCCATCACATTGCTAAGCCTTTGGTTTAAGTTCTCAGCCTAATGCACCTGCATCATTAACCAACTCCTCCAAAGCAGTCTCCTTAATTTAGTTGGACAAGGCCATATCCAACCTACTACACTAAAAGTTAGACTTCCTTTGTATATGAACCCGAGTACTATGGGAACTCTTATACCACCTCATGTTTCTTTGCATCCAGAGCCACAAATTAATGATGTTTGGAATCAAGTAGTCCCAAATCAACAACCTGGTTTTGATGGAGGGCCCAATGCTTCATTACCTTTTCCTCCTCCTCCTCCTCCTCTAGAGCGATTTATTCATCAAATTCCTTCAGTTGTCTCCCAACATTAACCACTTCATCCTAATGATATGTTAAAAATACCTCTCAATGAATTTTTTTTAAGTAGAGGCAAATGGCCTTCCCTTTATTTAAATTCAAGTTCATATGAAACCTCTTCTCACCCAGTTACCTCATCTAGTTTCACCACATATCAACACTAAAGAAAGAAACTTCACTCTGGGAGATGCACAACTACAATTCTTAGCAAGGAAAAACTTAGAATCTACCAAGTTAAAAGAACAGTGAAGAAAGAAGGAAAATCCTCAAAGAAGTGAACAAGGGGAGACTGCTTCCCATAGGAAATATGGATTTTGAATTTGTAAAAGTTGTTACTTCATTCTATTTTTTATTGTTATACATATTCATGACTAAGCTTTGAGGAAACAAGCATATGAATGTATTTGGTATATTTTGATACTTTTGGGAGAAGTGTTATATAGAAAATTTTTATTTTATTTCATTTCATGAGTTTTGATGATTATTTAGCATAACTTATAGTTTTTTTCTTTGGAGCGATAAGGGGAATGGTGAAACATGAATAAAAGTTTATATGGGGTCCCATCTATTAGTTATTTTATACCTTTATCATATTTAAATAAATATGTCTTATTTAATTTAAATATCCTAACTAAAAAGTAGTTTCAACTAATTTAACTATTTTTCTGAAAGATAAAAGGAAGACACAAGTAGGATGAAGGCACAGGAGAATAAGGAAGAACTCTGACAAAGGTTTTCTCTTGTGTTGAAAGTGAGAAAGGTTTTCTCTTATGTTCAAAGTGATATTTTATCATTCTTTCATCCATTCCTAAATCATTTAAGAGCTGAAGTCTTCTTGTTGATAGTAGGATTACATTGAAAGTGGAAAAATAAGGATCAAATAACATCGATTGTGCTTATGCTTAGAAAGTTAATCACTTGTTTTGATAGTCTGTTCAATTTTATTAGATTCTGAATTAATTTTCAGCACTAATAGGGATTGTTTTTGTAGAAACAAGAAAATGACACACTTAAATCCTTATAGGTCCAAGGAGTATGTCTACATATTTTATTTTCATAAAAAACTATAAGTCTATGTGTGATGTAATATCCTGCCTTAGGCTTCTAAGTGTAATTTTGATCCTCACCGTTGCAGGGGTTTTTAAGAAAAAGATTATGACTGTAATTTGGAATGAAATTAATTAATTTATCAGCTGATTTTATCTTACTTTGAGTCTGGTTTTTAAATCGAATATGTAGTCTTCTCTTTTATTTTCTAAGTTTTATTTGTCTTTGTATAAAGTCTATTCATAACCATTTCACGGTTTCCTTTATTGTCTTCAAATTTAATCTATTTTTTGAAAATAACATTAAATATAAAAAACGATTGTTTGTGTTTTGATTACTCTTTTCAATTATGCTATAAAATCAAGGTAATAATCTTGCGTTAGTCTAGCAAAACTCAAAAGTGTTGGTATAAGGATTTCCATTCCTTTTCATCAACATAACTCATTTCCATGATATCGTTTAATTAATAACACTATTACCTAAGATCCAACATGGGATTAAACACTTGAATGCATGCTAGCCTTGAGCATGTGGAGATATTGTCAAGTAGTGCAACTTAGGTCATATTAAAATAAAGAAACAAGCTGGTCATGATGAATTATCACAATAGGCAATTGTTGTAGACATGTTAAGTAGTGTATTAGAAGAAGTAAGATTTAATAATTGGAGGGTTGAAGAATAATGAAAGGATGATTCATTGAGTTAAGTTATTATATGCCATAACACATATAGTGCAATCACTACTATATTTGGGATTAAAAATTTATATTATTTCAACACATGTGTTTCTTCTTATTTTGGACATTTAAATTCATAGTTTTTTTTTTTAAATTTTAGAAGAAATAATATAATTTATAGAATAGTTTTGACATTTATAATTAATAGACTTAACATGTATTTAGAAGAAATAATATAATTTATAGAATAATTTTGACATTTATAATTAATAGACTTAACATGTATTGCAAATATTACATATTTCCAGTTACATTCGAAAAATTAGGAAAAAAACGAAAAACAAAACATGAATCATGAGAAGCATGTATTTAGGAAAAAACACTTCTAAACGGAAAATAGATTTTTCATGCATATTCTAACTATTGTGACTCTCTTATTTTATCTTTACGAATGAGATATATATGAATATTAAATAAGTGTATAGTTTGATGATGATGATAGTTAACGTCCACTAAGACCAACTTTGGTTTACTAGACCTTAAAGAATTACTTTTTTTTTTTCTAACATATCATTCCTATGCTCAAAAAACTTGGAAAAGAATGAGAAATTGTGATCTAATGCGGTTGAATGCAATGCACTCTAAGAGAAAGTGTCTTTCATCCTCAATTTTTTTGGTCTCACAAAGATGAAAAATCCTATCCTCTCACGATGATTTAAGAATTTTCTAGCACCCTCTTTCTCTATGAATCTAACCCTCTTTCACTATGAATCTAATAAAAGTTCGTTCTTATTTTAGATATGTTGGTTTTTCTTGAATAGACTTAACAACTAAGAATACCGATTTTCAATCCGAAAACACATCTTCAATTTAAAAGAAAAGGTAGATAAAGTATGTACGTGAGAAGTTGTTTAGTTTTGCATTGACTAAATATTTTTGGTCAAATTAATTGAACTCACATTTAATCATTTCCGAGTAAGTATTATTTATCAGTTTTTTGAAATTGATATTAAAATATTTAAGTAAAAACTTGGCATGTCATTTTCACCTGTTCATAAATAGCATGCATTTATCCATTGATTATATGGTGAAAAATAATGCATTAGTAGGTGTCATATCTCTCATATTCAAATCCGTATGAGTAGGTGTCATAGTTAATTGATTGAATTTTGTTCCACAACTAGTTTCTTTTGATAACTCTTGTTCCCCTTTAATGCTAATACTCCTATGGTGATCCTACTATTTGATTTTTCTTGTCAAGTTCAAGTATTCTAGTTTGTAATTTTCCATCAAAGATAAACGCAATTGAAGAGTTCCCTAAACTCATTTGAAGAGTTCCCTATCTACCCAATTTGTCATCCTTACCCTAGCCAACCTAACACCTTAGATTTCTCTTATATTTAAATCTATGAAGAGTATTGGGTTGAGTATAGCAAGTCACCTCTTCATCACGGGCCCTATGTAATCCTGACTAGCAGGTGATCTATAATGCATGCTCTAATATGGTTGTACTAATTCATATATCTATTATGGTTGTACTAATTCATATATCTATTGGACTTTCTCGCTGTGATGGAAGGTACTTATTGAATCTCTTACTTTCTCGTTTGTATGACAGGTACTTAGCACCTGGTTGGGTACACTAGAGGCATGGGGCATAAGAAGATAGAGAAGAGAAGGGATCTCAAACTTGAAGGATATGATAGAGTATGATAGTGTTTCTTTTGTATAGTTTTAAGTGTAGGGTAGTTTTTTTCTTTTATGCAGAAGAGAGAAAAAAAAGGAATTTGTGTTGTTATGTTGTATCCTAGTAAGCAAAAATTTCTTTAGGTGATATTAAGGATTATGCCACAAATTTAAGAACTTTTTTTAAGAAAAAAATTAGTTGAATTCCTTCGGAACTATTTGCTTAAGATTAATACAAAGGCAATATAATGTGGAAAATGTAGTACTTTTCATAGAGTTCCTTCATATGTTGATTCTTGAATGTGTCATGTTGGAAAAAAATGATTAGTCTAGAAGAGAAGGAAATAATAAATGATTAGTTTGAAGATAAAAATAATGGTTTTTTTAATCACCTTAACAGAAGGAATGACTTTTAATTAGTGAACTACTCGACTGTTATCAAAATGTTATAATTCCTCTTAGAGGGGGAATGGCTAATATTACCAATGAGATGAAAAATTCCATGTGGAGAAAGGCCAAGGAGACATAATATCATGTAAGTTGATTGCTCACATAGATGATGGAACGATGGAATAGATCTACATCAACTTGGTAAGGAGTATAATGGCACAAACACTAAATAACATTTTGGAATGAGAAGGTTTAAAAAATAGTTCATTTCCACATTATATTTTAATTAATATCATGACAAATTAGGATCCAACATGGGTTTAAACACTCATATGCATGCTAGCCTTGAGAATGTGAGGAGACTTTCTCACCAATGCAACTTAGGTCACATTAAAATAAAGAAACAAGTTGACCATAATGGATTAACATACCTAGGTGATTGTGGTATACATGTTTATACTGTTAGAAAAATAAGATCGCAGAGAAATAAAAACAAACAAGATGCAAACATTAAAATACATTACAAGAGAGACACAAATATAATGTGGTTCACCCAATATGGGCTACGTCCACACAAAAATTGAAAGTCCTTTATTATTATACCATCCAACAATTTGAAGGGATACAACCTGCAACAACCTCGTTGCACTTCCTCTTCACTCTATCGTAGTTTCTCTCACACAATCACATAGATTATTTTACAATGCTACAATACAATACACAACCATATTGCAATGCTTTCCTTTTATAAGGGAATTACCATGGGTCTATAAACTATTGGCCAATAAACATCGCAAATTTTTTTTTCGAGGGATTCACCCCAAACCCCCACTAGGGATCCACTGGTCCCCACACCTCTTTGTTGACACCAATGTATAGTGAAAATGGGGTACAAACACAATTGAAAAATAACATATCTAAATCTGGAAGATCAGGCTCCACAACCAACAATCCCCCCCATTGGATACTGATCACAACAAATCCACCGATGTTGCAATTGTGAGAGTATGCTCTGAACCTTGGGCCTTGGACCTACTGCCTTGGAGCTTGCTTCAGGACATACAAGCTCTTCTTCCACCTACAAACCAAATTCTCCTTCCCTTTAACCTCACACCCCTATGGTTGTTGCATATAAATCAATCCCTCCAAATCCCCATGGAGAAGGGTTGTCTTTACATCTAACTGTTCAAGATGGAAATCTTCTACTACCACTAGACTTAAAATAGTCCTAATTGAAGTCATTTTAACAACAAGAGAAAAAATTTCATCAAAGTATATACCTTTCTTTTGTGCAAACCCTTTACAAAAAGTCTACCTTATACCACTTCTTGCCTCCATCTTCTTCCTTCAGCCTGTAAAACCATTCATTTTGTAATGCTCTTTTTCCTACCTGCAACTCAACCAAATTTCAAGTCTGGCTTCTTACCAATGAGTCCATATCCTCATTCATGCCTTTCTCTCACTTCTTTCTAGTTTCTACCTGCATTGCCTCTTCATAACATTCTGGTTCACCAGAATCAATAATCAATAAATAATACAGTGAAGGACAGAATCGTTTAGAGGGTCTACTAACCTAGTAGATCATCTTACATTTGCAGGAGTTTGAGATACCTGTTGTTGCTCTTGATTTTATCGTGCCTTTGGAACTTCATTTTCTTTAATTTCATCAAGCATTGTGTACTCTGTGTTTTCCTTTTCCTCTTTCTTTCCCTGCAACTAATCTTTGTACATAAAATTTTCATTTGATACTACATATCTACTCCTAAATATTTTGTGATTTTCATAATCCCATAAGAAATAACCAAAATCATCAACACCGTATCCAATAAAGGTACACTTCTTGGATTTAGTCTCAAGCTTCATTCTATTTAAGTTATCAATATGGACAAATGCTTCACAACCTAAAGTTCTCAGAAATGAGTAGTTTACCCTTTTACCTACCGATGCCTCCTCTAGAATCCCACCATCCAACACACTTGAAGTCCCTTTGTTTATTAAGTAAACAAAAGCATCTATAGCATCATCCCAAAACTATAAGGGAAACCCTGCATGAAATCTCATACACCTTACACGCTCCATGATCATTCTATTCATCCTTTGTGACACAACATTTTCTTGTGGTTTTGATGGGTGTGTCGTCTCTCTACGGATCCCATGGTATGAACAATAACTATCAAACTCCTTCTTCTAGTATTCACCTCCATTAAAATTTGAGACACTTCAATCTTTTTCCTATCTCATTCTCAACCAAATCTTTCAACTTCTTAAAAGTTGAAAACACATCAAATTTCTGTTTAATGCAGTAAACCCAAGTTTTTCTAGTAGCTGCATCATCAATAAAAGTAACATAATGATGAGAGCCACCAAGAGATTGTACCTGAGTTGGTCCCCATACATCTATATGCACAAGCTCTAAATTTTCACTCTTCTTTTGTTTCTCAACCTTGAGAAATCTAACTCTCTTCCATTTTCCATAAACAAAGTAATCACAAAATTCCAAACTTACATGATTCAGATTTGGAATCAATTTCCTTGAGCGAATAATATACATCCCCTTCAACTCACTCATGTGGCCAAGCCTATGATGCCACAATTATGCACTTGTTTCTATGAAAGCTACAGAGATGGAATAATCAATATTATGAGGACATAGATACAATGTACCTATCATGTCTCCTTTTTCTATTACTAATGATCCTTTAGTAATATTCCACCATGATTTTCCAATTGTAGACAAACAACCACTATCTACCAAATTCCCTATTGAGATCATATTTGTTTTCATAGCAAGAATATGCCTAACAAATTTTAACATCCATTCATTTCCATTATTTAACTTAATCCAGACCTTACCTATTCCAACAATTTTACATGGTTCATCACCCCCCAATAAAACATGTCCAAAATCACCCGGAACATAATCATGAAAGAATTTCCTATGGGATGTAGCATGACATGAATCCCCTGAATCTACTACCCAGTAATTACTAGTATTATATAATGCAAGAATCAAAGCATCTTGTAACACATCACTTGTTACATTTGTTTCGTAAGTAGTCTCTTGTTTCTCGTCTCCTTTCTTCTTTGAATCTATGCAGTATTTCTTGAGATGTCCTCTCTTACCATAGTTCCAACACTTTATCTTACCCAGTCTAGACTTGGATCTACCATTTCTATACTTGTTTCGATTACCTATGCTCCTTCCTCTCTCCCTTTGTATTTCCCTTCTCTCCATGGTCAACGCATTACCTGATTTATCACATGTGCTTTTTCTTCGCATTTCCTTGCTAAAAATAAAACCAACAACATCATCAAATTTAAGAGTGTTTGACCTAGGGATAGAGTTACTTACAACCATGACCAAGTCATTCCAGCTTTTTGACAATGCGCATAGGATTAGAAGAGCCCTAACCTCATCATCAAAGTTCACTTTTACAGAACTTAGCTGACTAATAATCGTATTGAATTCATTTAAATGGTTAGCAACAGATCCACCTTCTGACATATTCATATTAAATAAACTCTTCAATAAAAATACCTTGTTGGAAGTCGAGGGTTTTTCATAGATCTTAGCCAATGTTCTCATCACACCCTTCGTTGTCTTTTCTTTCGAAATATTGAAATCACCAAACAAAGCTTTTATGCATAACATGCTCAATTACTTACCACATGAGGAAATCACCAAACAAAGCTACAGTTTGAGTGATACGGGTGGTTCTTCGAGAGGGTATTTTGAATATTTGCAGTTATGGCCGGTTCTCAAATTAGTAAATTTGTTGAAACAGATCACAAGTTGGGGATTCAGTTTGTCATTCTCCTGAAATAATTTTATGTATAAATATGTAATCATTCTGATGTAATGGGGGTTGTTGGGAGAGGAGAGAAAGTAATGTTATGTTGTAGAATTTGATCCAGAATCTATTGTAATAATTTTTTTTTCTGATAATACATGCTGGCAGTTTCTTAATTATGAAGTTGTAGACCTTTATTGTGGAGATCCAGTTCTGCTCAGTGGAGGAAGGGCCCTCCTCCCTGAGCAAATGCTGGTATTTTTTATTGTAAGTGTGTTATTGTTTATATTTATTTATTATTTAGTTCATGTTTTCATTCATTTGATTTATCATAGTTGTTTTCCCGTTAATTCATTTTGATAGATCGTTGGCCAACATAGTGTTTCTTTCAGATTTATGTAGTTAGATCTTGCTTCGTCAGAGTTGATTTTGTTTTTTAGATTTACAGTGTGATTTTACGAATAGGTTTGATGTTTGATTTACTTTTGAGAAGGAGTGATCTAGTTTACAAAGAGTTTCAATTTCATACCAATAGATCAATAGTGTCAGGTAGAAATTGTGCTTATGATAAATATTGCACGATAGCTTTGAAATAAAAGACTTCCTTGGGTTGACAATCTATGGTTTGGCAATTTGAGCTGTTTATTTAATTAGACAATCAATCTACCCAACATTTTGGCATCGTTGTCGGGGAAGTTATCAATGGCGCAAAAGTACATCTGACATTGTTTTGTAGATGCATTATTAAAGTAGAGCATGGTAGACGTGTTCCTGATTCTAGGGTCAGGGCATGTAGGTTGTGTGATTATTTTTCAGTTGATTGAATTTACTTTGAGTGTGAATTTTCTATCTTTGCATTTAGTTTTATTTCATTTTCAATTTTTGGAGCATAAATCTTATCATTCCCATTAGTGGTGTTGTAAGCACCACCCCTTCTACTTATAAGTTGAAAGGAACATTCAAAGAAGGAGTCTCATAATAGAACATGAAGAACCTAACAAAAATATGGAAGTTAAGAGAGATGCATAAGTGGTTACCTTTGAATTCCCCATCAGAAATCCGAGAGGAGTGGTACAAATGCAAAGAATTACCCCATCTGCTCTACCAATTTTTCATGGTTTGGAAAATGAAGACCTCGATGCAAAGTACTTTGTAGAGCCTATGGTAATTGTGCTAATGATCAAAAGTTGAATGTGTTTCCCCATACTCTAAAAGGAACATCCCTTCGATGGTCCATGAGCCTCGGTGGGAATTTCATGCAAACTTTGGAAGACATGAAACATGTATTCTTGAAAAGGTACCAAGATTATTGTAGGGTCAATGAAGGCATCTTCTAAATGAAACAAGGAGAAGAACAGAGTATGGAGAAATACATGGATTGCTTTCAACATAACCGCCAAAGATCCAAACAAAGGAAATTGGGGAAGGATACCTTGAAAACAATCATACTTAAAGGAATCCGAGATGAATATTTAGAAATCTTAAATCTGATGGGAAAAGGTGATGTATTTCAGATATCATATGATGATGTTTATGAGTTATGTATAAGGTATTCAAGAGGAAACTTCAAGACCGGTAATAATTCTAAGGAACCTTCCTCTCGATTTTTGAAATTTGCTGTAAAAACTAGAGCTTTAGGAGCTGAAATCGGTAATTTATTTGAAAATTTTAATGCTGCTATAAATGGTTCACTAAATTCTCAATTGGGTGTTTGGCAGGTTAAGGAAAGGCATGAGGAATTTGAAGAAACAACTTTCCCTCTGTGCCAAAAGCAACATCTTGCAGTGGATTGTCCTTTGGATAGTCTCACAATTTGTGGCATATGTGGCCTGAAGCATTACACATATTTCTTCCCCTATTTACCAAGGGTGAAAGAAAGATATCAAAAAGATCTAGGAGTTGCAACAAACTCACTACAACACCCATGGAAACTGTGGCCTACATGTATGGTTCAAAATTCTACCCCTCCTTTTCCTTACTCTCATACTCAATCATTGAATACTCTTCCACCATGGCAGTTGTTGTAGCCTCAATTTAACTCTTACCTACCATATCCACAAGGTTGGAATGACCTATCTTATGATCACATGGCCACTCTCCCACATGCTGCAACACAACTTGGTCCTTCAATATCAACCTCACAAACCAATCCTCTACATCATCCACATCTATCTTCTCATCAGACTCCTTGGTATCCAACACAATTTCCTATCCATTCCACCCTCTACCCTAACCATAATAAAGCAGTACATTATGCTTATAGTGTTGAACTGCAAGATTTTCCTACATTTCCCTCCTGTTCTACCTCACCTACACTGCTGCAAAAAGACTGTGCACTATTGCAGCAAATCCATATGAGGATTGAACATGTTTTAAATCCAAGACTTGGAAGTGAAGTTTCTTATCATCATCAACAAGGTAACAAGATCAACAAATTTGATGAAGAACGAACATTTGAACCAAAGAGTGAAGCATCCTTCACATCATTAGATCCTAATCTCTTATGCATTCAGGAATATTAGTTTACTAAGGAGCTTCATGGTGTAACAACCATGAGAAATCAAGGGAACAAAGACTATATTGAAGCTTGGTTTTAATTTGTCATTGGTCTGCAACATCATTCCATACTTCAACAATTCTTGACACAATTATTTCAAGAGAAGTTGATCTCTCATATCCTAACATTCATAAAGTTAAATTTTTTTGTTGGGAGTATGAGCATACTTGAGTCACTTCTTCGAAAGTGGCTCCATTGGAAATTCTCCTACACTTGAGAAGAATTTGTTATTTCCAAGTAGTGCAGGACATTGTAAATAAATAAGAAAACAATAAGTCTAGTTGTGAAGCCACTAGACATGAGCTTTTCTTGAAGATTTGAGTGAGGTAAATTTATGGTTGAAAATGAAAATGATTGGTAAAATATCATTCAAATTTTCACTTAGATATAGGATGCATAGATAGTATCAATTTTTTTTGAATAAGAACTCTTTGACACATGGTGCAGTAAGAGCCACCCATATTACTAATCTCTCTTTTTTAGGAAGTTGGTAAGAGAAAGGAAGCATTGGTGAATTAAGAATCCATGGGAAAAGGAGCCAAACGGTTATGGAAAAATTCAATCTTGAAAATTGGGGAATCATCATTGTATGTATTAAGTTTTCATTTATATATAACACATCCATAAAAATACACAGCCTTTATTTCAAACATTATATCATTTTTAAAAGTTGCAGCTGTTGTTGCAACACACAATGTAAGTCAATCTAGGTACCCAATTCTTGAAACTTTTTGGTATGCATGTGTGTTTTATTGAATTTATATCATTACAAACATTCACACCTATTCCGGTCACTTTTTGGGAGCCAAATTTCATTTATTGGATTTTTGTGGCATTTTGGCTTGAATTTTTTACTGAAACACAGTCGAGATAGTCCATTTTTGGAAGACAAAATGGAATTATTTTAAAAATATTTTTACATATAAATTAACACTTTGAATCTAGTTTCCAAACCAAATTGAATTTTTTAGATTGGGCATGAAACAAAAAATTTATGGTCAAAATACTAACGGGGTGTCAAGCGGGTGTCAAGCAAGAAGCTTAGGAACAGAGATGGGACAATCAATTTTTGGATGCCTTAATGGATATATATTTAAAACTTGTTTCATTGGTATATTCCCCTATGAATATATTTTACAACTCAATTTGAATCACTCAATTCTGATATCGTACGCAAATTTTATGACCAAAATACCGATTGTCTATCACAAATCAACATTCCTAAAACTCCGTTTCCTAGACTGTTCATTGGCCTATTTGAACCATCAATTATTATTGGATTCAAAACATTTTTATATTGGAGAGAAATACATGAATCTAATTTCATCTCCAATTGGAATCACATCAATCTGTTATCAAATGAAAAAGTTATGACTAAAACCGTGACTATTGTTCTAGTCCATAATTCGAAAAACACCTTGTCATGCAGGCTGTTACTAAACAAATTTGGAATATCATCACATAGATATTTTAAATTTTTTTTGTAAGGGACATATACCTATAAATTTACTTTCATTTGGATTTTTAATCACTCAAATTGGATGATCAACGAATAATTTATGATCGAAACATTGTTAGTGAGTCTAATGGGCCATTACTCTCGCACATGTATAAATTGAATTTTCTTCGTTCATTTTTCCTTGGATTTGTTTTATAAGTAATTGCTTGTTGTTGTTTTTTTTAAGTACTGGATGAATAGAGATTAATCACCTCTCTTCTTCCATGATCTCATGTTTTACTACAGGCAAGCGCTAGGTTTTTGCAGGTCCTCAGAAGATAAAAGGTTAATATGTGGATGAGTGAGTTTTGAAGACTTTTTCTCAAAATTGCAAATGGATTGAGAACAACAATTGAGGAATTTGTGTGATATATGAATACCAATGTTTCATAAATCAAGTTCCATTTCTACATGAATTACTACTAAATAATCCTCCCAAAAGACCTTTCATCGATCATGCTTATTCACCAAGACCATGTTATGCCCATATGTTTCCTTCTTGCTTCCACCATTCCATCACTTCCATGACCTTTTGCTCCATTTCATGACTCTCATACTATCCACTCCACTCACACCTAACCCATGAATAATGTCGCTCAGCTCTCATACATGCTGAGTTACCTTTTATCCTTTTCATTTTACCAACAAAGCCTCCTTGTTGGAGAAACTTTTTCATCTCTAGTTATTCACAATCAATTGTTTTGTACTCATATTGGATGATGTGAAATTCATTAAGTTCCACCTTCCAATGGTCTTGACCCATTGACCTCCACACACTATTTGGGCAACAAGACTTGAGTTATGTATAGTACGTTGGAATTTTACATGCATAAATGGTAAATTTTCTCATTGATGATCGAGGGAATACATTGAATGTCTCTTGTTTGTCAGATCCTGCAGGTGACTCAACCTCAACACATACATTAATACTTGACAGGTTGTACTACTATACCTTGATAGCTCATTATCATCACTGGTGAGTTGTCTTGCGTTGGTTAACAATTTTCATTATTGAGTGGTAATCCAATGAAGTTTCTCCATGTTCGACTTCAAGAACATTCATTCACATGGATTAACTTGTACATAAGCACGGATATTGGATGAAGACTATATATTTTTATTGTTCCAGCAGTTCAACAATATTGTTTTCATTTAGATGACAACATTTGTTTTCATTCAGCTTGCACAGTTCCTCATTGTGGATCAGATTCAGCTTCATCTTCCAACAACATCTCCCAATAGCAGTTAACCAAGGATTCCACGGAGGTAACACTTGAGGTGAAATAGCATGAGTTTTTTATTTATTAAATATTTAGGAATATGTCATGAAGAACCACAAAGGATTATCCTTTTTCATTTTCTATATAGAATTTTCTGTCCATCCATTCCCATCCTTTCCCACTCAATTCTAACACTTCATCATTCATGCACATCCAAATCAAGTCCTTCCCTACATCTCCTACATCCAAGCATAAGAAGATGCCTTGCTACTACCACACAAGAACCAACAGTGATAAAAGATGCTTTGTTGCCACATAAAAGCCAACAATGAGAAGAAATAAAGTAGCTGATACACATGCTAAGTAAATTGAAAAAAAAAATTCTCCACATGAAGACCGAGCATTAGAAAATGGCTGAAAAACTCATTAGAATTTTCAAATTTTGTCTTGGGGAAGCCGCTGTCTTTGTTGGATAGAAAACTTGGAATTTTGATACCATGAGCTGATTTGAATCATATTTGAAGCTTCCATAAAATTTAGATGCTTGATTTTTGTTGAATGGAGACCCATATAAATCTGATCTTCATATTCATGTAGCAACTTCTTAAGCAAATCAACATTATCTTGTACATTCAAAGCATGAGGATGAAGTAGTCTAATGCATACATTGCTGCAAAAAAAATTCTTATGCTATATAAATGGTTGTTATGGTTGTTTGTTTGACTATCATGGTTGGAGTCTAAGTTCACTGATGCCTAGAATAATTATTGAGAAACATCTTGTCCTCATAATGGTTTATTTCATATTTCTTTATCAGCTCACATACATGAGACATACTCCCATATGAACCAAGAATTTTGAAGGAATATTGGGACTATACGTATAATTGAACAAGCATCTTATACTCAGCAAACAAATATACATTGTATTATCTTCCATGAAGAAATGGATCAGCTGCTAAAGATAAAAAGGTTTGTGGAAATTAATTTGAGAATCGTGGTATCTTGCAAGGTATTTGAGAATGGCATCATGTTAAGTTTGGGGGAGATGGTTATTTCCATCGTAGCTGAAAAATCTTCTCTTCCATGAGGACATGGAAAATATTCAGTTTAGGGGAGAAGTGGTTATTATGTTTGCTGGTTTACTCTCTCATTTGCCATTCATATTACTCATGCACATTATTTTTCCATATTTAATGCAGAATTTGAATTGAGCATATCTCAGAAAATATGCATCAAATTCTCATGATTTTTGGACACAGAATACATAACATCAATTTGAAGAAGCTTAGTAAGTTTCATCTCGATCCAATCCACGGTTTTTGAGAAAATGACTATCATCACCTACACCCTTTTTTCCTATATGTCGAGATCTGTGCATCAGATGAATTTGAGCTTTGGGGAGTAGAAGCATTATGTTAAGAGGAAGATACTCACTAATTTTCAGAAAAAAAATTCATGGATTTAGAAAAAAAACAACCATCATCACCTACAACTAATTTGCATTTTTCTCGAAATCCGTGATGTGAGAATCTTTGATTTTTGGTGTGGCGATGCATTGGACTAGTGAAAACATGCCTACAAAATTTCAGCCAAACCCAGTTTTCCATTTTGAGATATTGGTTCCGTAAGTTTGTTGAAACACCAGCTGAAACACCTGTAGTGGCTTACCTACAACCAATTTGCATTTTTCTCGAAATCCGTGATGTGGCTATCTCTGATTTTTGGTGTGTAGATGTATTGGATTAGTAAAAACGTGTCTGCAAAATTTTAGCTGAACCAAGTTCGGTGTTTGGGAGAAAATGACTTTGGAATTTTTATGTTCTATTCGCTGAAACTCCGCTAAATTTAACACTTTCTTGCTGAAAATTTGCTAAATTTAGTGCTTTCTTTTTGCAACACCGCTAAAATATCTGCTTAAATTTCTGCACAAATCTCCGCTAAATGGGTGCAAATCCATTAAATTTTCCGCTAAAATCTCTGCTAAATGGTTGCAACTCTGCCAAATTTTCCTCTAAATTCTCTGCTAAATGGCTGAAACACCGCTAAAATTATCCTCTAAAGTTTTTGCTAATTTTTTTTCGCTAATTGATGAAACTCTACTAGAATTGCTAGAAGTCACTTAAGGGCTACTTTTGATGGAGAAATGAAACAACCATTATTTGAAGAAGTTTTCAAGTGTTATTTGGAAAGACACATCATATTCCATTAGCATCATCAATGGGAAAGTGGAGTGGTTTCGGTCACTATGCATGGTAAAATGAAAGCAACGATTGATAGAGTCCTTCTATTTTGGATGCTACACAGGTATTGGGTTGCATGAGGACATGCAACAAGTTCAATTTGGGGGAGATGTTGGGCCACAGATTTTTCCCTATTTTCATCACTTATTGACATCTATTTCATTCATCTTCTTCTTGTAATTATCCATCATCACTCCATTTTCCTTCCATTTGTTGTAACTACTTGTAAAATACCATATTACTCCCATTGATGTTTTAGTGATTTAATGATTATTTTCCTTTATTTTTGATGAATTGAAGACTATTATGCACAATTTTACTCATGATGGTTTGTGGAGTGATTTTTCATATTATCAGCAGCAACACTCATGGTTCAAGCCTACAAAGTTGGCATGCTAGCACACGTCCACATGGAGATTCACAACATGGTTTCATTCCTAGGATTGATTATGTGGATTTGTGATTTCAATTCGTGCTCAAGTCCAACATGGCAACCTCTAGATCGTGATCAAATGACCTTAACCAAAAACACATGCCAGATAAGAACACATTGATTTGCGTCGCAATTTTTGGGGAAATGGAGAAGAAACTCAAAAATATGAGACATGGGTTTTGTGCGTAATGACCTCAATTAACTAAAAAATGAGGAAATTTCCAAACAAATATACATTTTGAGTGATAATGGTGGTTCTTTGAGAGGGTATTTTCCATATTTGTAGTTATGATTGGTTCTCAAATTAATAAATTTGTTGAAACAAATCACAAGTTGGGGATTCAATTTCTCATTCTACTAAGATAATTTTATGTATAAATATGTAATCATTCTGATGTATTGCAGGTTGGTGGGGAGGATAGAAAGTAATGTTATGCTGTAGAATTTGATCCAGACTTTGTTGTAATAATTTCATTCTGATAATACATGCTGGCAGTTTCTTAATTCTGAACTTGTAGACCTTCATTGTGGAGATCTAGATCTGCTCAGTGGAGGAAGGGCCCTATTCCCTAAGTATATGCTAGTAGTGTTTATTGTAAGTGTTTTATTGTTTATATTTGTTTATTATTTAGTTCATGCTTTCATTCATTAGATTTATCATAGTTGTTTTCCTGTTAATTTGTCTTGATAGATCGTTGGTCAACATATAATTTATTTCAGATTTACGTAGTTAGATCTTGCTTCGTAAGAGTTTTTTTTTAAGATTTACAGTGTGATTTTATGAATAGGTTTTAGGTTTGATTTAATTTCGATAAGGTGTGATCTATTTTACAAAGAGTTTCAATTTCGTACCAATAGATCAACAGTGTCAGGTAGAAATTGTGCTTGCATAGATACTGCACAATAGATTTGAAATAAAAGACTTCCTCGGGTTGACAAATTATGGTTTGGGAATTTCAGTTGTTTATTTAATTAGACAATCAACATGCCCAACATCCCCAAGACCCCCCAACCAGGGGGGCAGTGTCCCCTCCACACCCCCCTGTTGGGACTAGTGTACAGTAAAACTAGGGTACAAACATGACTGAACAATAAAGCTCTGAATCTGGAAGATCATGCTCCACAACCAAGAAAAAAATGTATTAATAGAATCAATATTGCATAAATAAAGTGTTTGAAGAGTAATGAAAGGATGATTCAGAGAGTTACCTTATGAGACACCATAAAACATACAACGCAATCACTGCTACACATGGTATTAAAAATTATATTTATTATAGCATTAGTTTCAAAAATTGTCACGTACCCGGTAGCCTATTTTCACCATTGAGGCCACGGGGTACTCAAAATCATATCCATATTTTAACATGGATGTCCAATTTCATTTTTCTCCATTCATTTAATTACATAGTGGAAATTATACACACACACACACAAAACATCATACACAGTCACAATTCCTTTACTAATTATTCAACAAGGAACAAGGATACAATGCCATGCAATTCCATTCACAGATATAAACATAAATATTAATTTAATAGAAATCAAACACAAAATTAACTATAAAATTCATAGATAGTTAGAAACTTATCTTTTAAATCAAATTTTCTCTAACTAGATGTTGGTGAAGGACATTCCTCCCAGCCATAGGCATTTTCAAGCCAAGTATTACTTTGATAGGACACCCCTCAGTCGAGGCTATCAATCCACAAGGGCTAAGTGTTTCTCATAGCTTCTACATAAAATAATATATCATGCTACCCATTGTTTCCTAAACCCCTCCACAACTATCCCAATTCTCAATTCTCCTTCACTATCAACCTGCTCAATGCTAGGAACAATCTCCCTTCTCTGAGTTAACAGTCCCTCGAGAAGCCTCCAGTTCCCTTCTAACCCTCCAAAATAGTATGAACATGATTTCTTTGAATTGGGAACTCTAGGGATGAGTTGTACGCTTGGTTTATCTCTCTCACTAGTCTATTGGGTTAATGGCATGCAAAACTTACATTCAACAATGGCTTCCCAGTCCTCTTTCATAGTATCAAACTAGACACCCTAAGGAAATGGTAAAGATCATGGTGGAATAGTAGAACTAACAAACCCCTCTCAAGATATAATTGTTAATTTTATAGGCATACATCATTTTTCCATGTGGTCCATCCACATGGACCCACTCTTAATCCCCTTCTTAAGATAATTAAATCAGGCTTCATCAAATCAAGGATATTAATAAAGTTTTAAACTCTTGGATTAAATGGATAAGGGTAAGGATATAAGATAATCCCACTATCACTTCCCCTCTTGTGGATTCATAGCCCCCCATCTCTTCTTTATCCTTCTTCCACTGTAGTCATTTATGAATTCTTATATTAATATAAAAAATATGAACATTTATATAGTCTTGGTCATCTTAATTATTTGTTTATGGATTCTATCCTTTTTCATTAATATTTAAAAAATTTACATCACGAGGTCAAAATTGGGGTATAACATTCCACTCAATTTTTTCACTATCCTTAGTGCATAATCAGAACTATGTACATTTACAAAACTTTTATCAAAATTTTCAAAATAGTTGTGGGTATGCCTTCTGCATCACATCCTTGAGCTCCCATGTTTCTTATTTGGGACTTTAATTGTTCCATTGGACATTTACCTATTTGATGGCCCTATTCCTTAGCACTGTAACTTCCTTCTCTAGGGTGCACACTGGTTGTATCGGAATATCACCTTTTGGTTCCACCCGGATCATATCCCAATCAATCATCTGGTTAGGATCAAGTAAATATTTCTTTAATAAAGACACATGAAATACAGTATGCACATGAATACAAGCAGACAAAGCTAATGCATAAGCTACAGGTCATATTCTATCCAAAATTTAAAATGTCCCACAAAATCGAGCTACAAGCTTTGGACAAATTCCCAATTTTAGGGAACTCTTCTTTGGCCTGAATTTCAAATACACATGATTCCCCACTTCAAATTATTTGCATCCTCTTTCTTTATCTGCATAACACTTTTTTTTGTCCTATGCCACTTTCAAATTCTACCATATTTTTACCACCTTCTCTTCCATCTCTCTAAGTAGTTCCAACCCAATTATTACCCTATCAACTGGATTGCCCCAACTAATTGGATTATTGCACTTTCTACCATATAATGATTCAAATGGAATCATCTACAAGGAAACATGATATCCATTATTATATGCAAAATCTACCATATACAAGTAGTCTTCCCACTTTGATGGTTGATCCATAACATACATCCTTAACATATCCTCAATAACCTGGTTGACTCTCTCTGTCTTCCCATCTGTCTGTGAATGATATGTTGTGATCAAATTCAAATTTGTTATGAATCCCTTGAATACACCCTTCCAAAAGTTTGAATTAAACTTTGGATCTCTATCTAAAACTATTGCCTTAGGTATCTCATGTAACCTGACAATCTCTTTCATATAAATATCTTCTATATTAGCTTCCTTATGAGTAGATTTGAATGGTATAAAGTGAACCGATTTTGTTAACTTATCCACCACCACCATGATGGAATCATCTTTTTTTCTTGTCTGTGGAAACTTAGTGATAAATTAAATGGTCTCCACATCCCATTTTCACTCAGGTATTGGAAATGGTTAAAGCAATCTTGATGGATTTCTATGCTCAACCTTTACTCTTTGACATTCAATGCATCTTGTTATATAATAAACAACATATTTATTAATTCCTAGCCAAAAGTATTGACTTTTTACTATTGCAATTTTATTTTGGTATCTAGAATGCCCTATATATGGTACATTATGTATCTCATTCATTACCAATGTCCTAAATTTCCTTGAATTAGGAACACAAAATCTACTTTTGTATGTAAGAATTCCATCACCTTCCAACTTGTAACCTTCATATTTTGTTTATACATTTCCTTGTTGTAATTCTTGTTTTACTTGAAGGTAATGTTCATTTGATATGACTGCTTCAAGGATTATAGATTTCAAATATGATTTACCTATACTAATGGTTGAAGCATGTATAACATTAATTCTTCTACTGAGTGCATTAACAACTTTGTTTTCCTTTCCTTTAATATGTTTGATATCAAAATCAAAATCACATAGAAATTCCAACCATCTTGATTTTATTGCATTCAAATTTTGCTTATTAAATACATATTTTATCCCACTATAATCTGTTCTTAACTTAAATTTTATGCCCATGAGATAATGCCTCCACATATTTAATGCATGCACAATAGCAGCAAGTTCCAAATCATGTGCGAAATAATTTTTCTCATGTTCTTTAAGTTTTCTTAATTCATAACAAATCACATGTTCATTTTGCATAAGGAATCCACCAAATCCTTCTTGGAAATCATATGTACATACAAAAAAATATTCATTTGGATCAACAACCTTGAGGACTAGTCTACTAGGGTGCAATCTCTTTAACTGCTGGAAACTTTCTTCACACTGTGGTTCCCATTGAAACTTGACTCCTTTCCTATGCAATGGTGTAATTGCATATTCCACTTTCGAAAATTCTTCAATAAATCTCATGTAGTATCTAGCTAACCCCATTAATGACCTTACTTCTGATACATTCTTGGGTGAAGTCCATCCCATAATATCTCACGGGGGATTCACCTTATTGAACAATATCTTATCATTTTCATTCATAAAGTTTTTTTTTTTTAATTTTGCAAAATAAGGTCAATATATTGTGGGTATTAGGGGGGTGGGGAGTAGGGTATGGGGGGTTTATGGGTATTTGGGG
>LPNX010738486.1:140655-161106 GCA_001517045.1 Pseudotsuga menziesii
GGTAGAGACCCATTTTTGAAAAACGTGTTCTGACTTCCTTGGCAAGGAAAATGCCCAAAAACGTATGCCATTCTGCCATGCATAGACGTTTTTCCATTTTTTTTTCCTCACCATTCTCCTTCACGTTTTGGGGGAGCAGCTGGAGTTTTTCCTATGTCTTTCATTCCACGTTTTTGGTGGTTGGATTTATTTTTCCCATGGATTGGAGGTCGTTTTTGTAGTGCCAGGGATTGGGTTGTCTTCCTCACGTTCTGGGAGCTGCTGGTGCATTTTTCCATTCACGTTTTTGTAGTTTCATGTGTTTTTACCATGGCTGTGAAGGGCCATTCACGTTTTTGGTTGTCTCACTAACTATTGGTCTCACGTACAGGCTATTTGGGACGTTTTTTCCCTACTGTGAGTTGTGCTCACTGATAAGTTTCAGGACTGTGTGTTTTCCCCCATGTTGTGAGTTGTTTTTGCTGTTACGTTTAGGGACTGTTGTAGATGGGTTGAAGTCGTTTTTCCCTGGTTTAAGCTGTAATAGCTAAATTAATTTCCGGAGTGCAATGGTTGGTCTTCGGACTGTGAGAGGAGCAGAGATGTTGGCTTAGATTTGCTTGATAAGCCTGGTGGCTGGAAACTACACAGACAGAGCTAGAGGGCTGGCCTTCTTCTCCATCACCCCTGAATAGCACTGGAAGGGAATGCAGGGCCTGAGGGACTGTGTAGCAGAGAAGGGACTGATTCCTTGTGTTGGGTGTGGATGGGTGTCTTAGAGGTCAGGCTAGTTCTAGTGTAGGTGTTCTTGGCTCTGTAATGAGCTCACCAGCTTAGCAAATTGCCTTCATCAGTTCCTTAATGGCCTGATAAACCCAACTTTGTTGGCTTGGCTATGTGTTTTGTGTATCCTGGCTATGTGTCAGCCTGCTAGTTCCCCTATTCCTTGGAGAATCATGCCCAGCTCGGGGGTGGCAGCGCTGCTGAGAGATTAAGGAGCACACTGGCCTATGGTTGGGTGGAACGTTGCAGCGACGTAGCTGGTTGGGGAAGAAGTTCTTCATAAGATAAGTGATCTTGTTTATTTTTCCTCTGCAATCTTAATTTACTGTTAAGGAAATTGATGAACATGTGAATGAATGCTTGTTTGAATGATGTTGGTTTCCGCTATGTATGATGATTGAAAATGCATCTGTGTATGATAAACATCCCTGTGTGCACATTTTAATTTAAATTCTCTTTCAGCATTCTGTTTACGCAAATTTTATCCATGTACATGTTCTTGGGCGGTTAGCCCGGTTGTTCAAAGCTAGTAGTCGCGTCCTCTACGCCGGTAGGAGGCATGGGGACGTGACAGCGTTTATCCAAACACTTTCTGTGCAACCTCTGAATTTTCCCATAGAATCAAAATTCAACCCAAATAGTCTAGTGTTGAAAACCGTGGCTATGATACCACTTTGTATCGTACCCAACAACCTCTTTTCACCATTGATACCATAGGGTACTCAAATTCATATCCAAAATTTGACATGGATGTCTAATTTCATTTTTCTCCATTCATTTAAATACATAGCGTGTGTGTGTGTGTGTATATATATATATATATATATATATATAGCCCCAAAACATCATACACATTTACAATTCCTTTACTGAGAATTCAACAGGGAATAAACATATAATGCCATGCAATTCCATTCACATATAATAAAACATAAAAATTAATTTAACAAGAAGGAAACACAAAATTAACCAGAGCATTCATAGAAACTTAGAAACTTGTTTTTGAAACCAAATGTTCTCCAATTGGCTACAGGTGAAGGACGTTCCTCCCAACCATAGGCACTATCAATCCAAGTCTTACTTTGACGGGCCACCCATGAGATGGGGCTATCAATCCACAAGGGATAACTATTTCTCATAGCTTCTACACATCCCAATATCTCATTCTACCCACTCATTCCTAATCCACCTCCATAGCTATCCCAATTATCAATTCTCTTTCCCCATCAAACTTCTCAATGCTAGGAACAAGCCCCCTTCTCCGAGTTAACAGTCCCTCCAGTAGCCCCTAGTTCCCTTCTAACTGATCCAAGAGGATCATCTCATAGTCAATCAAAATAAATTATTCAAAATGTAAATTAAGTATTATATTTGTGAATATCTCGTCAATATCTTTTTGGAGACGATTATTTCAGACAAAAAGGCCTCTGGATGCAGAAGTTATAAACATTTGAACTTTTGACATTTTTTGTTAAAATTGGTAAAACAAATGGTTAGTTTGGGAAAAAATTGGAAAATGTAATTTTTATATAAAAATTAGGGAGTCCATGGGATTCAACCCCATGACCCCCAAATCCCTCCAAAGTCTTGACAAAGATCGCTTAACCAACTGTCTTGACGGTGTTCCTTGTAATGTATAGGGAAAAAATTGTATAAAAGTTTGAATGAAATGTTATTTGGAAAAAGGGGAGGGGTCGAGGGCACAATCCTTGACCCATATGGCCAACACCAAGGCCTTGTGGAGGGTTCAATGCTGATTTCAAATTCCAAGTCAAAATAGAGTCCAATTCATACACCAACACAATATGCCAACGCATATAACAAACAAATATTACCATGAAACCTTAGCCAACAAACCATATGAAATATTGATGCCATAACTATATTGTATATACATTGTAATGGTAACATAAAAGGGGGAGAGACCCACGGGTTTGAACCAGGGAAATTTCCCCCCTATCGAACTCCTTTTCCAACATGGCATTGGAATTTCATCGGTTGGGAAGTGGCATTTATTGCTTAAGTGTTTTCCAACGAGGATATGGGGGCCCAAATGGGTGAGTGGAGTTTCGACCCGGGTCCCAAAACCACTATAAAAACCACGTTAGGGGCTATAGAGAAAGATAGAGCTGATACCACGGTTTGGAACAGATCCCAAGACTATATTTGGACACTTCCCAAGGTAGTTTGCACATTCTCTAAGGCATTTTTTGCACAATTCTTGAGGCAATTTCTGCATAGATCCTGAGGAATTTTTGGCACAATTACCTAGGTCTGTACAATCATTAATGGGCATGGATGCTAAGGTGGAATATGCATTGTTTTTTTCTTTCATGCAAGCATAGTTTCCCGATTTGCTTACCAGAGGAGGCCAAAGGCAAACCTGGTTGGGTTTATACTCATTTTTCTCGAACTTTCGAGAAGATCGTAGTGGTGCTATATGTTTTTGTTGATTACTGACCGAAAATAGAAGTGGTTCCAAAAATCCATGATTATAAGCTTTGAAGACTGAATAATATTGTCTTTCCCATTGGAAGTGGCCCAAATATGTAGCCCAGGAGGGGTGAACTCCATTATTAGTTCTTGTCTATAATTTTCATGGTTTTCTCATTGTTTATTTGCTTATGTATGTATGTTTAAGAATTTAAATTTCAGTTTTAAAGCCTATTTATGAGTAATTGACATATAACATTCACATGCAATTTTTAATGGTTAAAAAATAATAAATATTTTGAAATCAATTTTGGTATCAGAGCTTAATAACCATTTCATTGTGCGTTTATGTTAATAAGATCCAGGATAGAGAAAGGTGAAGGTGTACTTGAATATTTTAATCTAGAGATTGGGCGTGCACATCGAAGAGAGAAAATGGAAGATGAGGACTACTGAGGAGAATATGAGAATTCCTTTCGTAATGCTTTCTATCAGATAGTAGACATAGTAGAAAAGTTGTTTGCAGATTATCAAGAGATATTGGAAAAGAAGAAAATGAAGGAGCAAGAAAAGGATAATGCTTTGCGAAAAGGAAAAGACCATTCTGAGCCTTCTTCTCCATCTTCTTCTTCCTCTTCTGAAAGCTCCAACTCCTTCTTCAAATCCAAAGAAACAACCTAAGAAGGCTAAGTCTAATTTACCTTATTTAAAACTTCATATTAAGTTTCATTTCCCCACATATAATGGTGAACTTAACAGTGTAAAAATAGATGATTAGATCAAGAAGATTGAGGTGTATTTCAAGGTTCATAAGCTTTCACATGATATATCAAATATTTAGTTGGATACTTTCTGTTTTGGAGGCACCGCACTCATCTGGTGGGAGAGTAAAACAAAGGAATATCTCCTTACAAAAGGTAAAATTATTTCTTCCTGGTAAGAATTTACTACTGCATTTAAAAAACAATTTTATCCATTAGGTTACATACAAAAAGCCATGATGGATTGAAAAAGCTTAAGGCAAAGTAAAGGTCAGAATGTACAAGAATACACTCAGGAATCCAGAGAGAGAGCTTTGATTTTGGGTATACCTCTTAATACTCAAGAAACTATTCTTAAGTTTATTGAACGATTAGATAGTTATTTGTGTGATACAATACTTATGTTTAATCCTACTAACCTTGACGAGGTATGTGTGCAAGCTATGCACATTGAGTCCAAATGGAAGAGTGTTCATGATGTTTCTTCAGATGAATCCAACCAAGCAAAATAAGGAAAGGAAAATTTATGGAAAGGTAAGCATGCAACTATAGTGAGGAAAGGTGATGAGAGGCCTACGTGCTCGCATTGTGAAAATCAAGCGCACAAAGAGGCAAATTGTTGGGTACTGCATCTAGAATTGAAACTGGAGTGGTCGCAAGAATCAGAAAGGGAAGAAAAAGGCCACAGTTATCATTGAGGACCCTGGATCATATTTCGAGGACGAAACAAAGATAACAATCATAGGTGTGAAAAATAAATCTATTGTTGGTAATGATTCTAACATTGGTTCTTTATGTGCTTCTACTTCTGAAGATCATGTCCATTTTAAGGATAGAAAAAGAAACGCACTGTTTCATATAAGGGTGATTATGAAACAAACTAAGATAGACACACTCATAGATATTGGATCCCAATCTAACCTCATTTCAGAAGAAGTAGTTAAGCAGTTGGGATTAACAAAAAAACCACACAAGAAACCTTACCCATTAGGCTCAGTGTGAAAATATAAACGACTACAAGTAACAAAACAATGTGATCTAATGTTTGCAATAACATCTAAGTTTGTAGATGAGATTGCATTTGTTGTGGTTCCACTAGATATTTGTGGAATTGTGTTAGCTAACCCCATATTTATATGATCGAAAGGAAATATTCTATAAAGAACATAATCAATATCACTTTGTTTAAGGAGGGAATTGAGTACATAGTACATTCACATTCATTTAAAAATGACAAATCCTTGTTCACTACACAACAATTGAAAAGGGTTGTTAATGAAAGTAAGAGTTTGGCACTTATGTCTATGCAATGCAAGGAGAAAAAAAATGCTAATCATGAAAAGGAAGTGTCATTTCACTATAATGCACCTATTATGGTTTATAGTGTTTCTATGGTAAAAAATAAGCATGATATGGGTACAATATGTTTCAAATGTTCCATTTCGATATTCAACTTTCTATTGATAAGCAGTTTATGGTTGGTTTCAACAAATTTGATTGAAAAAGGGATTAATGTACTTAACAATGTCAGTGCAGTGTTGATTTTTTTTATGTTGATTCATATGTACATGTTCGAGGAAGAACGGACAAGTGATATGGGACAAGTGAGATGAACAAGTCCTCACTTGAATTCTGGATGAAAATATGCTTTTGGTGGTCCAAAAGCTTCCTAATGGGAAGGTTTGATCCAAGAGGATCATCTCACAGTTGATCAAAATTAAATTCTTCAAAATGTAAACTAATTTTTTTAATGGTGAAGAGCTCATCAAGAGATTTCTAGAAACGCTTGTTTTGCACAAAAAGGCCTCTGAATACAGAAGTTATTACCGTTTGAAGTTTCGACAATTTTTGTTAAAATTGGTAAAAAAAAGGTTAGTTTGGGAAAAAATGGCAAATGTATTTTTTATAAAAAAAATTAGGGAGTCCATGGGATTCAACCACATGACATCCAAATCCCTCCAAATTCTCCACAAATTTCGCTTAACCAACTGTCATGACGGTGTTGGTTGTAATGTATAGGGAAAAACTTGTATAAAAGTTTGAATAAAATGTTATTTGGAAAAAGGGGTGAGGTTGAGGGCACAACCCTCGACTCTTATGGAAAACACTAGGGCCTTATGGAAGATTCAATGTTGAGTTCAAATTCCAAGTCACAACATATTCCAAGTCATATTCCAACACAATATGCCAACACATATAATAAACCAATATTGCCATGAAACCTTAGCCAACAAACCATATGAAATATCGATGCCAAAACTATATTGTGTAATATCCCCGGTTTTGATCCTGGTTGCATTAAAAGATTCATGATGTATATGTTGTAATTAATCATGTGTGGAGCTAAAGAAAAAACCTCCACCATCGATTTGGTTGTGTTATGTTTCGGCAATTGGGATCGTTGACGATGGTGTACCGTGCTATCCAGCACACAATAGTTTTGCATTGTTGGAGCAGAGTCCTGCAGCTACAGAAGAAGCTGCCAGTTTAGTGGATAGACAGTTTTGGCGGAGAGGAGATAAGATAGAGCTACGACACCGTAGCATGTTTCTAGCTGCAGAGCAGAGCTGGAAACCGTGACTTTTAGGGTAGAGAAGTCAAGGAAGACGACAGTACCTGAGCGGCCAAGAAGAGAGAGAGCTCACCCACTCCATTGAAGGCAACGGTGAAGATAGGAGGGCTCAGCTACCCTCATAAAGGCAAAGGAGCAACGAGGCCGAGGTATTGAAGACGAAGGACAGAAGCAGGGAAGCGGTGCATAGTACCCATGGTCAGCGCCGGGAAGCATGGAAGACTGCAGAGAGTTGTGGTGTGACGAAAAGCGGCTACCTCAAGTACAAATATGTCGACTGTCACTAGTTAGGGTTTTGGGTTACTGTTGGGACAGGCCCACAGTGTTGTAATGGCAAGACCTTCGGGCCGCCTATAAAGGGATATATTTTGTATTGTAAAAGGTTGGTTCATTCAGTTGTTAGTTGTTTTGTAGATTATCAGATAGTTGTAGAAGCCAAGATATGGTTCTGTTATTAACTGTAGTTATCTTACTGTAACCAATAGCTGGCTCATAGAGCATGCATGTAATGATCCGCAGGGATCGATAGAGAGGGAAGAGTATATTGTAAGAGGTGCAATATAGAATAGAAGAGAGATCTAAGAGAGAAGGGCTCCGGGCTGTGTGCGGAGTTACCCAGAAGATCTCGAGCTGCATATAGGGTGTAGCAGAACTGTGTTTACCTTCCCCCGAGCTATAATAGAAACACAGTTCTGTGGACGTAACTTCCATCCTAGAGGTGAACCACATTAAAATCGTGTGTTATGTGATTGACTTATGTGTTGTGTTTATTTGTTGCATCTATCAGTTATCACATGGGTCTTGTTTACAGTTTAATGTATGTGTGCATTATTCAGTCTACAGCACTATAGAAGATAAATGCAAGTTGAAGTCCATAAGTATTTTGTGTAAGAGTTTATCTACATTTCATCCCAGGTAGTTAAGAGTCACAGAGTTAAGCAACCTTTTATATTGAGTCCCGTAAGTCGGAACGAGTAGTACTGAGTATGCTGAGCCGCAGCGGTAGGATATTGCAAGGAGGCGATATCGCACCAGCAGAGGAGATGTGGTGCGCTGCGCTTGAGAATCAGCATAGGAAGGAGTTACACGTTTCCTGAGGTGCGACAATGCGTTAAGGACTAGAGTCTTCGCAAGTAAGAGGAATTTGCGCGTCGCAGATAGAGAGAGATCTCGCAGGCTAGAAGAGCTGCAAGACACCCAGGCTACCACAGAACCTGGTCCAAGACACTTGAGTCCTTGGCCAACCCATTAGAATCACTTCGAGTGAGACTTCAGGCCACTCTGCGGTCTGTCGCCGAAAGGGCCAGTGAGCTAGGGGTGTTGTTGGTTAAATACAGTAAACTTGGGTCTGCCCATGCAAGCCAACAAATGGTTTCGTTGCCGGTTTTGAACAAACTAAGCATTGATGTTCTGGTGGTGGCCTACTAGAGATGAACTCAATGAGTGGGTTTGGTCTAACCAGAAAGAGTTTTCCAAACAAGAGAATAGGAGTCCTAAACTAAGTACAGAGGCCTGGTTACAAAAACATATCATTATAGACCTGCATGCGATATTTTTTGTGACCTTTGGGAACGATCTTTACGACTGGTTATCAAAGTTGACTGATACGAGCATACTCAAGAAGAAAAGAGACATTGTCTGGACACCAGAGCTGGTTCAGACCGTGAAGAACCTTGATAATCCCCTCACAAGGACAATAGACTTCTGTCTTGCGAGTGTGCTAGAAGGCTTCGTCATAGAGTTTGCAGTTGAACAGAGAAAAAGATTCAGCAAGGCTGAGCGCTACTTCTTCAAAGGATATCGTGGTAAGTACCTAAAATATTTAAACTTGTCCATTAAGATGTTATTACATGAAAAAGGAACAATGGATCTAGTTTCAGATGAATAAGTAAATATAGTAATGTCACAAGAGTTTGAAAGTGATTTTGATGACATTAGACGTACATGTAGTGGAAAGAAATATAAAGTAGATTTCAGATCTCCCATATTTGAAGACAGCTCAGATAATACTAGACAACAGAGTCATAGTACCACAGAAAGAACAGAGGGGGATATCCCTTACCACCCTTACACCCCACAGAAACAGACCGGGACTCAGAACAATCCCGTAGGAACTCCATCCAGTAGCTCGCAGACAGTACCTAATACCGCTACATCACCTTCAGCTACACCGCTGAGTGGTAGTAACACAACAAATCAACATCCACCGCATATAAATAGAATGGGGGATGATATGAAGCTACCTATCTTTAAGGGAACAGGGGCAGAGGACCCAGAGAATCATTGGTTTCTATGCGAAGCCATGTGGACTATTAAAACCATCAATGATGATAACATTAAACTCGTACAGTTGGTCACCACACTAAGAGATCGAGCCTTAACATGGTATATGAAGTATACCACAGTACCTAGAACACTTGTCTAGATCAAGACCGCCATGATTAAAGAATTTAAGAAACCTAAGTCTGAGTCACAGTGCATTACAGAGCTCAAGGACATCAAACAGCTACCTACAGAGTCAGTGTGGGACTTTGATCAGAAATTCAAAGCCCTTATAGACCAAGTCAGCTTTGAGTTTGCACCGGAGCAACATAAGGAATGGTTTATTGCAGCACTGCTCCCTCACATCAGACTACCGTTAATGCAGCGAAAAATCCAAACGTAGGATGACGCGTTGGAGATGGCAATGAAACTAGAGGCTTCACCTCTAGCGGAAACCAGCACAGGCATGAAAAATCTACAAAACCAGTTGGCTGATCTCATGTTACAGTTGCATGAACTTAAGAAAGGAAAAGAGGTTGCGCAAGACATATGGTGCGTAAGGTGTAAAGCACAGGGCCATACTAAAGACAACTATCCAGTCTTTGTAGAATATATAGCAACAGGGGCTCCTAACCCCTTACCACAGACCCACGGGCCATGGTGTGAAATATGCAAAACAAGAGGACATCTACCTCACTAGTGCCCTCTACTTCAGAAGTACATGCATACACCTAAGAACTTATACTGTGTCTTCTGCAAGTCTGTAGGCCATGATGAACACGATTTCCGAGCCTATGATCTCATGGTCGGAGCAAAGCAAGACTTGTACAGAGTCCAATCAGAAACACAGGGTCTAGTAGCAGGACCGCAGCATGATCCGGCTTATGGTGGCCATGGAGGAGGATTCAGAGGACGAGGACGTGGAGGAGGCTTTGGACGTGGAGAAGGCTTTGGTCGTGGTTGCGGACCAGTTACTTGCTACAACTGTGGAGTTGTAGGACATTATGCTAGAGACTGTCAGAGTCCCACCACCACATGTAACTATTGCAAATATTATGATCATACTATAGAGTAGTGTCCTACTTTGATAGCTAAGATCAGAGAACCCAAGCCAACAGCACACCAGAACATCCAGCTTATTGTTGCTGAGTAGGAAGAGCCAGAACCAAGAGTCAACATTGTGACTCGCAGCGGTGTTTCCACCAGTGGGACATCGAAGGATACTGAAGAGAACACAGGTCAGGAATGGGTGCGCAGGGATCCTAACAAAGCAACACCACTTGACCTACAGAAGAATAAATAGACATTTCAGGAAGCTAAGACTTTCTTTGATGACCCTATGCAATCAAGATCGCAGGTACCGCCGTCTAGGGGCATACCGCAGCAAGCACCTTGTGGCGATAGCCCTATACAGATATCACAGGCTACCACATCAGGCACATGCGATGAGGATGAGATGACAGGAAGTGTACATTCCTTCCTGTAGAGTTGTTTAAAACTCGTGAGAAATGAGCAAGCTATTGGAGAAATTCAGTGCATCATAGATCAGTGTCAGCCATCTTCTTCCATGAGCAGTACATAGCATGCTGTTCATAATATTATGGGGCATACAAGAACTAGAAGAGAGATGTGACTCACAGCACAGGTTGGAGAATTCGAAATGGATGAGGTGATCATCGATCTAGGTGTTGTACAGGATAATTCACCTAATAACCTAGGTCTGGGGGGTTACCAACATACTCATTACTTGCAGACAGTTTGACTCTAAAATCACAGAATAGGAAATAGGAAAGTAGAAGGACTTACTTGTATTGAACGAAGGCTGATCCTTGCTATCTTCTCCCTCTCTGATCCACTTCCAAAGTCTCCAGGATAGTTCCTCCTTCACCTGTTAATAAACACTCTTCCAGATACAAGATGATTCATATATATATAGATGTAGGTTAGGCAAATCATATATCATATTGAAATGTAAACATTTACCAATATACAAGATATGAAACACATATGGAAGAAGTAATATCTTTATTAACAATAATAGAAAGAGTTTAGGTTGCAACCCAATGTCTGAACAAGGACTCCTCTGTCACCAAAGGACTCTGAGTTTCTCTGCTCCAAAGATTTTTGTAGACAATCCACCAGCATAACTTTTCTCTCCAAGTATGACTCTCCAACCCCTTCCCCAAGGCCTCTATTTATATGGATGAAATGAGGCAGTTCTCGAAGGTAGGGAGGTTGTGGCAGTTAAGAAGATTAAGTTAAATGAGTAAACTAATCTTCCATTAGCGTGTGGTTTTATGTTTTAATGTTGAGGAAACCATTCGTGGGTCTGTAGTAGAGAAACCCGCGAATTATTCGCGACTATATAGAAGAGCAACCCGCAAATACAAGGATTCACGACTTGCTGTATAAGAGACTCACGAATGATGTGCGAGTTGTCAATATAGATAGTCACGAATACAACTCAACATGGCAAAATGGCAAAGTAACCAGCTGGGTATATAGGGAATGTACTTCATCATAAGCCAAGGTATAGTGAATATGGGAAACCTCAATCCATAAGTGTCCTTTTGTGTGCCGGCATGAGGGATATCAGCACTCGGACGGAGAGGTGCCATTCAGGTGTATAACAGATGCCCCCTAATGTGTGAGGTCAGAGGGGAACGATGGCCGAAATACATTGTAATATTTAACTCAGGAGAAACTCAGAAATCCAGTGGAGCAGAAGGAGTACCTGAAACAAATACATAGTAATGTCATATACAAAGTTACATCTGAGGATGCTATGTTCAATTTACTGGAACACTAGCTCCTTTACAATATTTGAGTACATCATATGATACGAGTAAAACCACGTATTTACAAAGGTGGATCGAAGCCACAATACAATAATGATGAGTCTTCAAAGATCTGAACTGGATATAGAAATGGAACATAGTCTTGCGCAACTTAGTTCATGAGTGAGGAACTAAGGTCTTCATAAAAGATCCCAAAGAACCAGTACAATCCAAGCCATGTGAATAAGGGTAAGCTGAAGTCGAACATGGAGAGGATTCAACAGTTTGTCAACCAATAAGTGATAATTGACAACTGAAGCAAAGGAGTTCACCAATGATGAAAGTGAATCCAGAGGTACCATCCTCAAAACTCTAGGTCTTCATCATTAGGAAGTACTGAAACAGAACCATACTGTGATAGGGAAGGCAATAGATCCTCCAACGGATCACAAGAGTGACTAGGAACTGGGCCAAAGAAGGGAGACACAAGTAAAGGGATAATAGATATAACAGTAATAGGATCAGGTGATAGATCAAACATTAGGTATAATCCTTGAACAGTGAGCACGACACATAGATGACCCAAGGCAGCATACAACGGATAGATAGAACAACTAGACTTATCTTTCATGTAGGAGACATGAGCAGGTTCCCCAGGTATAATGAACAAGAGGAGGATTCAAGACTCAAAGTGATAGTTGAACACAAGTGTATACTGAAACATGGATATCGGAAATCAAAGAGTGCTATGTTCAAGGATGACAAGCTTCCATTACTGAAAACAAGAGAAAACTTCGTCCTTACCTTCCCTGTTAAGTTTTAACGAGTCCAGGAAAGCCAACTCGGTTTCCTCTTCATTTTTTAACAAGCTTGAAGAGATGGGAAAATAATGCTTGATACACTAATCCATGGATTTAATGAGCCCGAACTAGTACATGCTCATGCGGTATTTTCACATTTAGAGAGTCTGAAAATGCCAAAGAAGACTCCAGGGGGGTCCTTTTTCATCCAATTTAGTCTCTTGAGGCCGAAAAATTATAAAACAAACCACAAAAGAACTCTCTTAACTTCCGAAGAATAAAAGGTGAACCTTTTTCGTACATAGTCGGGAAGGTTCGAAAAAGGTTAAATTACCACCTACCCAACGCTCCTTCCATAACAGCATAAAATAGCTTGAGTTTTACGAGTGTGAAGGAAATCAAGATCACTCGGAAAGATCCATTTGGTTACAAGAAATGGGGATTACAACAATAAACTCGTTGCTTTGTTCTTTAGTGTTTAACGAGCATGACAAAGACACAAAGTACACTCGGAATCTTTTTCATGTTTAGGTCCAAAGCACGAAAAAGAGAAAACTAAGCTCAAACCGGGCGTTCCTTTTCCATAAATTTAGTCCCTCAGGTCTAGAAAAGTGATAAACCTATACCTGAGAATACTCTTCTCAATTCCGAAGAAAAGAGAGTGATCCTTTCTCGTATTATTCCGCATGGTCCGAGAAAGAGATAACCTACCACCAATGCGGATGCCCGTTCACATATTCTTAACGAGATTGAACGGACGAGATAACTCGGCAGTCAAGTCTGTTTTGAAGGAGTCATACCTGGGCCTAAAGAAAATCCATAAGGGAGGGGAGTCCTATAAAGGGATAGCTTGTAAAGAGATATTCATAAGAAGCTCTATTTGGCGTGAAAAATAGCTATGAGGAAACCCCTGGGCCTGAAATAGTGACGAAAATGAGTATCAAAGGATGGCAATAGCATATAAGAATGATACTCATGAAAAGGGATCCTAGCCACGGAAGAACAATGGTAGAGACAAGGGACTAATGGCTTAAAATACCATAGTCCGTGGCAAAAATGTTGAGTACTAAGGTTAATGTGGAGTGATAAAATGCCAACAAGTGTTGGAAGGAGCAAAAACCACCCTAGAGAAGCATCAACACTTTGTAAAAATAGGTAAACCTGTTTCAAGGCACAAAAGGGGTAATATTAGTCAATTGACATTTCAAACTATAGGGAAAAACCCACTTTACAAAATATTTTTTCTATTAATAGTTTGAAAATCAAGTCATTTCTTACCATTTGCACTTTTTGAACAAAAAAAGGAAAGTTTACCCTCTATCTTTGATCGCTTTCCGTGGACAATTGGACCGTCGGAATTCAGATCCGTCAGCTACAGGTAACTCTACACCCTGAGCTCTTCATTTTCATCCAAACAAATTTTAAAATTGATGGTCAGTTCAGTTTATTTCATCAACATAAAAGATGTCAAAATGTATTCGCGGGTTGCTACGCATGAAAGCCGCGAATACGCGTTTCATGCACGAGTTGCTACATAGGGAAGTTGAGAATAACTCGCGACTTGTCCCAATGGACAGTCGCGCATGCTGCGCAATAGATAAAAGCTTTAAAAATGGACAAAATTTTTAAATTTTTATGGTGAAATACTGAATTAAACTATGTTTATTTGTCAGGGAAAACATGGTGCTGGAGTGGAGGGAGAGGGAACATGAGATGATGGACCAAGCGGCTCTCCAAAGCCCGCCTACCATCCAAGCATTGCGGAATAATGGGCTGCTCAAGTTCTTTTGCACATCACCCATGCGGGCCAATGTCCGCATATTAGAGTTCTTAGTCCATTACTGGGACCATGACCTGGGGATGTTCAACATCCAAGGTGAGACTTTGGAGTTTACCATTCAGGACATCTATTTCATAACCGGGTTATCACATCGGGGAGCACCGGTGAACCTGGAGGGCACTGGCAGGGGTGGGGACCCCTTGAGTGTCCAGAACTATGTCGATGTATTCTGCAGGCCGGGTACTCAAAAGAAAGGCAGCATCGTTCTCATAGCAGATATTCAGGATCTTACATTACAGGTATTGGCCAGTACTATAGTGAGACTTGCAGGGTCGGTAGGATTACACATGGCTACCAGGACTCAGATGAGAATGGCGGTGGACTGCTTTAGAGGCACACTCTTTGACTGGTGTACAGGGATTGCCCCCATCATGAGGAGGCAATTATCCGACTGTAGGAGGGGAAGATGGAAGAACTTTGGCTATGCTAGTATATTGGTTGCGTTCTTCTTTGAGAGGGTGCTAGCTATGAGCCCTGCGATACCCTTACAGGTCACACATCCACGTCAACCGAGGCTGAGCAGGTGGGGAGATATATTCCTCCGTCAAGGAGGAGGAGATGTTGTACATAGCATGTATGACGATGATTTCTATACATGGTGGGAATGGTAGGTGCCGGCGTTGGAGCAGTTTCCATACGCTGGGTTAGATTTTCGAGGTGATCCAGACCTAGTCCTCCCTCCAGGAGGAGCATGGGGAGAGATGGGTAAGTATTTTTTTATTTTTATCATTATCAAATTTTTATGGATTTTCAAATGATAGGATATATACATATGCACAAGTCTAAACCCTCTTATGTGTCAAAATGCAGATATTGGACCGGTCCGCCCTATAGGGCACCCACGTACCTTCGTACATCCTGTTGCAGGGGGAGACCCAGGATTGATCATGGTACTCGAGGCAAAGCTAGGCAGGTTGACCGAGCGAGTACCTACGATACAGATAGAGCATCTCCTTGTAGCTATGCAGGAGTCCGTAGTTGGAGTTCCACCGGCCTGGCTACGTCTTTTCAGATGGGTAGCCAGAGCAGTATGTGTATATAGAGATGCAGTGGAGGCTGCCGAAGCCGAGGAGGCTGAGGAATCCAGGGGAAACAGAGATCACGGGGACCAAGGAGGTCCCAGTGGCCATGGCAGGCAGTCTTAGTGCTAGGGCATTTTGATGGATGTTGATCCACTTTTTGTATATTTTGTACATGATGGGATCTACGGATCAGACTTGACCTACCTATGACAGATATTTACATATATATATATATATTTGTGTTTGGTTGTCAGCTTATTTACAAATGTTTCTTATGTATTTGCTGTAAATTTTATGGAATGTGTGTGAGATGCCAGTCCAAAATATAATTAGCATATGCATCAGTTAATGAATTTTGGTTTCGTGGAATGTGATTAAAAGTAATAACTTCAAAATGTCTTTCCAGTAAATGTATTTGCATGAACTGACGTAACAATGTAGGATTACGCACCTGGTAAGCTTGATTGAGCTGGGAAACAACCAACTGAGAATCCAAACGGACTTCAAGCTGGGTGATTCCTCGTGACAAAGCATCCCATAGGAGCTCAATGACAGCCCTATATTCAGCAACATTATTAGAAGCAGGACCTAGACAAGCGCCACCCGCGGCAACAAGCTGTCCTGAAGGGGAATAGATAACCCATGCTGCCGAAGCCAGGTTACAAGTGTGATGGCTGGCGCCATCAGCAAAACCTACATACATCTCGGAAGACATCTGCAACAACCAATAGATAGTATAAAAAATGAAACCGACAACCTAATGTACATAAAAATACATACATTAATATACAAGAAAAAGTGCTAAGCCTAGGCATAGTACTTCTTCAGGTAGAGCCCATTTCTAGGCTCAGGTAGCTTATTCCCATCATAATCCACTAATTCATATGCACCTTTACTCAAAACTTTAGACACAACATAGGGTCCCAACCACATAGCCTTGAATTTTCCTGCCCCCAGAGGCTCCTTATCTTGGTCCTAGAGCAAGACAAGTTCCCCCTCAGAGAAAACCCGAGGTTTGACCGTTTTAGCATATTGAGATTTAACCCTATTCTTATGAGCTTGATTTGCAGTCAACGCATCTCTACGTTGTTCATCAAGGTGTTCTAAATGGAGCAACCATTCTTCAAGCTCAGTTGTATCAGGTAGCACATGAATAGCTATCTGTAAGGATGGGATTTCGCATTCAATCGGTGTAATAGCTTCCACCCCATGAACGAGTTGGAAGGGGGAAAAACCCGTAGCAGTTTTGACATTGGTTCGATAAGCCGAAAGAGCAGGATATAACATGATGTGCCAATTTGAACGGGCTGCATCAATAGTACGTTTAAGGATAGTTTTTAAAGTTTTGTTTACAGCCTCAACCTGACCATTTGCTTGCGGATAATAAGGAGAAGAATGTTCTTGTCGAAATCCGAGCATGGTGGTCAGCTCTGTCATCATGTGATTTTGGAAATGACTGCCATGGTCAGTTACAATCACTTTGGTAATACCAAACCTAGCAATAATCTGATTAAACACTAAGTAAGCTGCTGTTTCCCCATTGTCTTTGAAAGTAGGCATTGCCTCTTCCCATTTTGTGAAATAGTCGACAGCGACAATGATGTATTTGTGCCCCCCAGCCGAGGCTGGGTTGCATGTCATATAATCGATCCCCCACTTCATGAAGGGGGCCTACCGAGACAACAGGAAACAAGGGAGCAGGATGCGACTGCATTTTTCTGGTGTAAAGCTGACATGGATGACAACATTTCACAGCTTCCACGCAATCTTTAAAGATGGTGGGCCAGAAATACCCGGCACGTAATATCTTCTGGGCTGTTGCTAACCCAGATAAATGACCCCCACACGCTCCGCTATGGGAATCATTTAGGACAATCTCCGCTTCCTCATGAGTAAGGCAGCGACGCAAGACATAATCTACCCCTCGTCGATACAATGTATCTCCTATAATGAGGTAGTTTTTAGCATGAAGACGTAACTTGCGTCTGTCTTCTCTAGAGTAAGTGGTAGGATACTTCAAAGTCTAGAGATATATAAGAATATATCCCTACCAAGGATCAGAGGTAGATATAAGGAAGATGTGCTCATCTGGGAATGAGTCATCTTGAACCACTACATCTTCTTCCATAGGGAATTCTGCTATAAGCTCGGCAAAAACTAAGGACTTTTTGGATTTAGCGGATTGGAAAACCAAGTAAAACTCTTGAAGAATGACTATCCACTTATTGAATTTTCCCCCAACAATCCGTCGGGATAAAACATATTGGAAAGGGTTTACATCCGCCACTACAGTAGTGGTCCTCAGTAAGATGTAGTGCTGTAACCTCTGTACAGCATAAACAGCCGCTAAGGCTAACTTCTCGACGTGGGAGTACTTAAGCTCAGGACCAACCAGAGCATGGCTAAGATAATAGACAACATGCTCAACGAGCTTGTCATCCTCCTGAACTAGCACTACCCCAATGGTAGACTCCGACGCAGCCAGATATAATAAAAAATCCCTAGAGTAATCTGGCGGGCGTAATAAAGGAGCCGACAACAAGGCTTTCTTCAATGCCTCGAACGCGAGTTTTACAGTTTCATCCCATACAAATGGGGTGTCTTGTTTAAGCAGGCGCATGAAACCTTTTGTGATCTTGGCATAGTTAACGATAAAATGTTGAAGGAAGTTAGACTTTCCTTGTAGACTCTGGAGTTGCCTAAGTGAACGAGGAGGAGGCAGATTTACAATGGCCTCGACTTTTAATGGATCCACCTGTATGCCCCTACTAGAGACAATGAATCCAAGCAATCTACCTGATTCGATGCAGAAAACACACTTGTGGGGATTCAATAGAATTTTATAGTATCTGCATCTCTCGAAAATCAACCGTAAATGATCTGGATGTTGTATCCTCTTGCGAGAATGAGTAGGAAAATCATCAAGGTAGGGCTCGACAATGGATTTTATGTCATGAAAAGCAAATTTCATGGCTCGTTGAAAGATTTCCCCTGCATTTTTCAATCCAAAGGGAATTTTTCTATACGCAAATGTACCCCAAGGGCAAATAAAAGCAGTTTTATGCTAGTCTTCCAGTTTGATTTGGATTTGATTGTAGCCGGAGAAACCATCCATAAACGAGAATACCTCACTACCTGCACATGCATCTATGATTTGATCAATAAATTGTGTAGGGTAGTTGTCCTTGGGATAGGATTTATTAAGGTCTCGAAAGTCCGTACAAACGTGAATAGTCCCTTTCTTTTTATCAACAGGAACTGGGTTGGACACCCACTCAGTCAAAGCAATGGGATATATAAAACCTGCTTTCAACAGCTTTTCTACCCCTGCCTTCATAGCCGCCGCTTTACGTGGGTTCACGGGGCGTAATTTTTGCCGAACTGGCTTAGCATCAGGATAGGTCGTGATCTCATGTTGAACAATAGATGGATCAATACCTGGCATCTCCTCATATGACCAGGCAAAGATATCGTGGAATTCCTTGAAAAGGGTAGTATAAATGGCAATCTCCTCCGAAGAGCAGTTTGCGCCTATATAGATATTTTCCACGACATATGGCTTTACATAGATGTTGATCGGTATAGTAGCGGAAATGTTTGCCATATTCCCCTCGGCAAACACTCCTTCCCTGGGTAAAGGGTTGACAGGTGTATCAACATCATCCAACAGTCTCACATGAAACTCTTGGTTTTCTATCTTGCTTAGTTCTGGAAGGAAATAAGATCGGTGATGAAGATCCTCACATATCTTATCACGTGAACACATAGCTTCCAGAATAGCTTCATCTGAAGGTAAAACAGTGTCTAAGCAATCTATGGAATGGAAAAAGTTTTCTGCCCATGCAGGCATATAAACTTCTTCCAGATCATCCGAGACTGTAAGAGGATCTGGAATGGGATCTACAGTGGTTTGGGTAATAGCTTGATATGCCACTTCCACTGCAGATAAGGGCACTTCCGGTTCCTGAGGGGTTGGGAGGACCCAAGGATCAGTCCTATCAACCACCGAATCAATGGACTTCCCTACAGTAGTAGAACCGATATAAAGGACAGGAGCTGGAATATCAAATGTGCCCATCAATGATGCATACATTCCATCCCCCAAGCTATGTGCAGCAGGTTTGGCCTGATCAACCAATGGCACAGTGGAATCTTTAGACTCTAAGCAGCCTTTACGAGTAAAATCAAGTTGGTCAACAGTGATCACCTTGCCCTCATGTGGAAAAACCACGACACGAAAGACAGCAGATGCAACAACAGACATTGCATAAGTCCAATTCCTACCCAGAAGCAAATTGTAGTCCAATGGAGCATCAATCACTTCGACTTCAACAGAGACTACTTTGCCAGCCAACTTAATCTCGAAAGTTGGTAGGATACCATGTGGACGGAAAGACCTTCCATCAAAAGCAGTAAGTAAAGTGGTTGATGGGACCAGCTCTGGGGATCCGAGAGCTTTCCAACAGGCCAGGGACATAACACAAGTAGAGGCTCCCTCATCAACAACCGCTCGTCCAATGGTCTTACCACCATAGACAACATCTATCGATAGAGCTACATGATAAGGGAGGCAAATTTTAACATCAGAGAGATTAAATTTCGCTAAGAGACTCGAAGAGTCCATGCTACCTAGAGCTGCTAAGAGGGCATTCCGTTGAGCAGGACAGCTCTGTAGCACCTCCAAAGCTGACATTGCACACGGAGTCTGAGCCAAGTCTTCAACCACTGAGTAGTTAGAAGCGGCTCAGGAATTTGGGTTATGCAAATTCTTCTTAAAGACACCTTTGGGTATCTTTGGCATTATTTCCGTAGGTTTCTCTATAGTGAGAGGGTTGGAAGATTCAACTACAACTTTACCCTTCTCATCGGTCTCTTTCTCATAGTTCTTGTTCCTGGTTTGTAACAAAGTTGAGGATCTAACCATGTTGATATAATTAGGGTCAGGAGCAGTTTGACTACCCCCTGCTATGGTAGAAGCTGAAGCAGAATTCTACCCTTGGGGAAATGGATCCTTCAGGACAGCCGGCGGTTGAGCTTGTAACAGCTTCTGAGCTTGTTCCATGAGGGGACAAAGATGAGTAAGGTGGTCCCCTTGGCACAACTTACAAGGGAACTTGACTTCCTTCTTTTCCTTTTTGCCCCCATCAGCATTGTTTGCGGGCTTTGGCTTGTTTTGGTTTTGGTTTCCCTCTCCCTTTTTACCTTTCTTCTTCTTCCCGCTG
>LPNX010738509.1:2686-127096 GCA_001517045.1 Pseudotsuga menziesii
TTCGTCATGTAATAAAAGACCACAAATTAGCCACCAGCGATCTCCAAACCAAAAGTGGTCATTGATATGCGGATTTTGGTCATTTTTTTGGTCACTAATCTCTCATTTTCCACTAGTGATAAGATAATTTCAAAGGTGATATTTTTTCACCTCAAGCCTCTTATTTCAATGGTGATATCTATGAAATAGTTTGTGTTCGCCAAGGTAAGATTGATTCGCAAGGCTATCAACTCATACTTGGAAGGTATCCACTTGATCAATACCTCTCATATTCTTATGACTATCATTAAATTATTATTTCTAAATATTATGATTGAATATATTGGCTTTATCCAATACTCCTTATACTCCAAGTGGCATTTATTCTAGATATTGTAAAATGGATAATGGGTTTTATAATATCCTCCTCTTTTGCAATATTAATAAATGGTTAAGGATCCAAATTTTTCAATCCTTCTCAAGTTCTAAGAGATGGGTTCCCATTGTCCCCCTATACATTCCTTTTAGTTGTTAAAGGATTAAGTATAACTACTCATATAGATTGAAGACAAATGAATATTCAGAGGATCGCTATATGTAGTAATGAGTAATTGAGTCACTTGTCATTTGTGAATGATATTATTCTTATTTTTCTTAATTCAATGGAGGGAAGACACTAGAACGATATCATTATTTTATTTTTCAATACCTTGGATGTTGAAGCTCTCTGTTCTGCCGAAGTGAACTACTTCCTTGCATCGAGGTACGTTTATTTCTCCTTCTGAGGATTAAACACTAGAGGTTTACCTACTGCCTTTCTAATCCATGTACCATTCTGTTGTCCTAGGGTTATTGAATCTTTGAAGCTTCGAAACCGCTTCCCACAGGTGTGACGAGAAGACTGAAGTGCCCCACTTCACTGAAACGAATCCTGTCCTGAGGGTTTGGAGACCTGGAATTCTTGTCGAGTTGGTTGAGGGGTTTTATTGGTACTGAAGATGGAGTTATGTGGCAATGACATCGCCATTGTCGTACTCTCAAGGCATTAAACTCACAAAGAGTATGCTGATTGACTGATGATTAACTCGGGTCAAGGGATTCATCCTCTGTGTATAAATTATGCCATTTTGTTCTTGCTGATTCTAAAGTCTTGGTTTGATTCCCTCTTCTTGGTTTGAGGATTAAATTGGGGCATCGTTTGTCGAGGTTTAAAGGAGAAGCAAACATTGTTGGAGAATACAAAGAATGGTTACAACTTTTTAAGCTCCGCATTGGATGAGGTAAGAGTCCCCTTTCTATTTTTACAAGCTTCCAGAGGTAAATAATTATGTTCTTAAAGGGTTTGAATGGATTGATCCCTAACTTCCTTTCCATTTCTGGTCTTAGGTTGAAAAGTTGAATGACTCATATTTCTTCCCCTGCATAATTTCATGTGTCTGTGTATTTCACCCATGGACGAGTTGATGAGGCCTTTAAGAATTTTTGTGCTCTAACTACTGAAAATTGAACTCAAAAGCTCTCCATACCTCTGCGTCTGGATCTGCACATTGATAAAACGATTTGGGTTTTCCTCTCTATCTCTGTTTGATATATTAAATATATTTTATTTTTTATCTTGCTCATATGATAATCCTTGTGGGTTTGCTTATTGAACCCATATGATGTTGACACCATTAATAAAATTAATTTGGCATTAGTCTTTGAGGGAAACCCCATTTTTTTTCTCTTGCTCAATGGGCTATACTTAAACTTCTGGACTAAAACCTTGGAGGTCAAAATTATAATTAAGTTTCAGTAAAATTGTTTTTGTTCGTTGCAAACAGTCTTGGGTTTTGAACCTCTGACGTTATTCAACCTTTGGCTTAGTCTCAGATAATTAACCTTATGATTCTATTACATATTTTCCTTATGTGCATCCTAGCATACTATTGCTGCTGCTTTCTCACGTCTATTTTAGTTTTTTCAATGCTCCCAATTGTTGGAAAAATGTATAAAGAGCTTTGAAAGAAAAAAATTGCAGTCATGGTTGGCAGTTGGAACAACCAGCACCTGGTGGTGGGGTGGAGAGTAAAGTAGACCACACATTGATCCAAAGGTTCAGATTGGATACATGACTATTTTAAACAAAATGGTCCTTGATGAATTCGAGTGTAATGAGCAACTGCATCAGTGGGCAGGGACCGTTTGGTTATATCTATGCAGTTGACAATGGAGATAAGATGATTCCTATCCAAAGGTGGACCTTGTATGGTGATTCCTACCCAGTGTTGCAGTGTTTGGTAGTGAAGGTGTTTTCAAAATTTGTTGACATTATTTCTGTAGAGAGATGTTCTAGCACCTCTAACTTCATCCACAGTATGATGGAAGAGAAAGAAGTTGAATGTGACTGGCTAGAAAGCTTGGGTTATGTGGGCTACAATTTGATTTTGTTTTTCCATCATTGTAAGGAGGAGAGGAATGATAAAACATTTAAGGTTTGGGATAACAATCGAGAGAGGGATAATTTGGAGGATGTCGCACTAGTTTTGGAGCACCTGGAGGCTGATATTTTTGCTGATGGTCAGGGCACTGATTAAATTGAGATGCCATTAGCATAAACTGCCATTGTCTGCAGCATTCCCACTGCTTCAACTCATGGTGGTGTTGTCCTTAGATCATTGGAAGTTAGAGTATAAATTGCTTGTGGAAAGAGGAAATAAAATTCGATAGTAGAATTGTTTATTTTCTCATTTAGATCATTGGAAGTTAGAGTATAAGTTGCTTGTGGCAAGAGGAAATAAAATTAGATAGTAGAGTTATTTTTTATCTCATTTCCTTACTTGTCTTGGAACTTAATCTAGTGCTTTTAATTTTGAGCATCTTTGTTTTGAACTAGGCTCATGGATTTTTTTTAAACATTATGTGCAGTTTATAACTCTTTGTTCATGATGGCCTATTTCATTTCATACTCAGTCTACTTCTTACTATCTGGTTTAAAAGTTTGTAGGCTTTTAACTTCTAGATGGTTGTTATTTGTGTACAAAATGGTTAATGATCTAATGATAAAATCGATGGAATTTTTAAGCTAATTTATGATTCATCTATAAGTAGCTTGTTGCTTCACTCTACATTTTGGCAACACTGGTTTCAGTGGTCAAGAAAACAACAATTTTTTATGGTTCCATGTGCTTTGTATGGCTTTGTGGGAACTCTTGACACAAAGCATAATTCTGTTTTTATTTCTCCCAATTGCTTTAATTTTGTAAAAGTTGGCCACTAAAACTACTTTGTAACATGTCAGAATGCAAAATAAGTAGCAAAGGCATTTTGAATAATCTGATTGTGCATACATTTACTTGAATCCTAGCAATTGCATCTCGCCTTTCCAGCATAAAGCTTAATACCAGTAGTTTTGCAAATCCATCCACTTAGACTTGTAGAACAGTTGTGTGCATAAAGAATTTCGTTTCTAAAAGTGGTTATGTAGTTCTTCCATATCAAAGAAAGTTTGTTTTGTTTTCTTTTAAGGTTGAGTGATTATGTATGCTCTCTTGGAAGCAAATGCTGGTAGAAGATTTGGCATGATGAATGCTTTGAAGACAGTACTTAATCTAGTTTGTGATTTGACAGGTTATAGAAGCACAACCAGACATGCCACTTGTTGGAGCTATTAGCTTGCATCTATCATTGCTTACATTCACACTTCGGGTTCATCCTGGTCGACTTGATTATGTTGATCAAGTGCTGGTATTGTCTTGTATCACTTTTTAGCAATGTGGAAGTCAATTTTTTTTCTCTTTTTATATAATTATTTGACATGTGTTACCTGTTTATTATATAATTGACTGACATGCTTACAAAAGTAGATTATAATTGATAGCCTTTTTAAAATGTCAAAGAGTTCATATTTTTCTTTACATTTCTTCAGGGAGCCTGTGTTAAGAAGCTTTCAGGAAAAGGCAAGGTTGAAGAGAGCAAAGCAAAAAAGCAAATTGTTGCTCTTCTTAGTGCACCATTAGAGAAGTATAATGATGTTTCAACTGCTCTGAAGCTGACAAATTATCCTCAAGTAATGGAGCATCTTGACTATGCGACAAACAAAGTCATGGCAGGTGTTATTATTCTAAGCATCATGAAGAACACCACATGCATATCAACCGTAGATAAGGTTTGTTTTATTTTTACAAATGCATACTAAAAGCATATAATGGTGCTGCATATGGTGAAATCCTACTAAACTGATCAAAGAAAACTAGAACTGCATGCTCCTAAAGGTTACTTCTTCTAAGGTTGAGGCATTATTTGAGTTGATTATAGGGTTAATCAAGGACATAACTGGAGCACCATCTATGGATGAGGTGAATCTTTTAGTCTTTCTTATTTACATTTTTGGTTCATTAGATTCTTTTATTAACATATGATCTTCATCAATGTCTCTGGGGAGAGGTGTTCACTATTTTCTTACTTTGATCATTGCCAAAACTAATTTCACTATGGACCGCTTGCAAACTGTACTCAATGTAATGACATTCTACTAATATTATGGTATAGTGACGGCTGTAGATAGTTATTTGATAGGTTGACTTGAAGTTTGATATCTGATGCTGATCACTATTTGCTTATTTTCTCCCAATTTCCAACTTCATGTTTAGTTGCATAAGGGTTTATGGTAAGTAAAGATATGCTTTAATGATATTTTTTTTTTCCTTTGAAATAGCTTGATGAGAAATATTTTAAGGAAGAACAGAATTTGGTGGCACGGCTTGTTCATATGCTAGTGAATGAAGACTAGAAGGAAATGTTTAAGGTAAGCACTAAATTTTATTTGGATGATATTTTAGTGGACAAATAGGAAAATTAAATTGCTTAGAAGTTCCAGTTGAGTAATTACTGGAGCAGACATAGGCATTTCATCATCAAGATCATAATGAATCTAGATATGCATAAGCAGGACAATATGTAAAAGAGCAGGGACAAATAAATTAAAGCCAAATATGTAAAAGAGCAGGGGCTTAAAATGATTATGTACTGCTTATATTAGACTTTTCTTATATTGAACACTATATTAGAGATCTAGCTATTGAGAGTGTTGTACGGGGCACAAGGGTTGAATGTTTAGATATCACTGGGGTTTCAAAGTTGAGGGACGAGTCACATATATCCAAATACATTCTCAAATCAAAAGGTGGTTCTCAGGATTGTCTGCATTGGTGTCTTCCAGGAGTGCCTGATACATGGAATGAACTCCTCTTTCCTCAGCTGTTGTTTCCACAACCAAAGAAGCTAGCAGCACAAACATGATGTGGCGACATTGTGTTACTTTTTATTGGCCATTGCACAGGACTCCATTGATGGTTTATGGAAGGCAGTTAATAACTGGTTCCAACATGAACAGATCATGAATTGGAGGTTAATTGTAATAGATCATAGTAAGTAAATTCACATTTATTTATGTCCTATTGTCTATTTGGCTATAGCCTATCATTATTTCATTCCCAGAAGAAAGCATGACAAGGACTAGCAACAGATATCTTGTTGCAGTTGACATGCTTTTCAAAGATTTCCCACCAAAACGGTTGGAAAATGCATCCTTGTAAGTTTCCTACTAGAAGAAAAGGAAAGTTATTCATTGTGGCATATTGAGTCACTATTTTGTTTAATTATCATTGTTGATCGTGCTGAAAAGTTGGTTCCAGAGTCATTTTTCCTAGTTTTTACTTTTAATGTGATTCAGTATGTTGCCACAGGAAGGCCTGTACTTTTCTCCTGTAAAATTGGATTCATGTACTTTTTGCCAGTCCCTTTGGCCATTTTTTGTCAGTGGATATCTAAATATTAGGTGAACTGTTTGGAATAGTACATGAATCAAGCAAAAATATGAAAGGAAACTTCTCTTCATTGACCATCTCTTCTTGCACCATTTCTTTATGTAGAGAATGCCTGAAAATTGCTTCATTCATTCTTAAGCAGTTTGGTGGTAAGCTGTAACTTCTGGAGTTACCTTGGTAATAAGACTAGTGTTTTCTTTCTAGGAACTAGTTATTATATATTTTTATTTACAGTTTTATAGTTTTCTATACCAGACAATGTATCCTCAACATTGCCCTTTGTCACAGGTACCATACTGAAACTTGAAACCTGAACCAGTTTCTTGGTTGTGTGGCCAAGTGAATTTGTTGTACATAGGCTCTGATAAAATTGCTAGTTCTAAAAACCAACAGGATCTCCTAGCTCAATGCATATTGAATCTACATTCTGGAAAACTGGCCTTGTTCTTTCTTAATTGGATTTTTTGTTAACTACATTATCTTCACCTCCTGTGAGATGCATCAAAAGTGTTTTCTATTCAATCAATGATGCACTTCATATAAGAAATCTGTAAATTAAAATCCCTCCAACTAAAATATGTTTAATGTGAATTATTTTATCAAGTGGCCTTAGTTAACAACTTAACTGAAACTAGTTCTATGAAAATTTACAGATTTTATAAGCAAAAGGCAACATGCACTGCTAGCCTATCCAATCTTAGTCCTTGAACAGTCTATGGTTGATTGATAGCCATTAACACTTAGTTTAATAGGTAAACAAGATTTTTTAGTATTGGCCTTTTCGAGGGATTATTTTTTGTGTATATGACTTGTTTCCATGGGGTGAAAGAGTGCTGATGTTTTCAAACATGGGTAGGAAGTCACATAATAGTATTTGATGTTTAACAATGGCAAACTTTTGTTTGGTCCCAAGGTTATTCTTGTGGTGGTAAAAGAGTGGTTTTAGGTGAGAAAGACAGGGAGCAAAGTTGTTTTTAGACCCTAAAATGTTTGTTGCTTTTAACTATTATTATATTTCAAAGAAGTTGTTTGGCTCATCTTGAGTTGGGTTGAGGTAGATTGTGGTTCCAGTATTTCATGGAAAATGCTTCCTATATGTCATGGGTATTGGTTTCTAGAAAGTGGGATATTTTTTTCCTTTTTTTTGGACCAAGTATGTGAATAGTGTCAGGTTGTATGTTATTCCCTGTATGTTCTTCAACATCTTCATTTGAATCTTGATGTTGAACAACTGTTCTCTCATGGCACTGAGTTTTTTCAACTCATCCTCAGCTTTTCCTCTTGATAGCCAATGTGATAAAACTATTTTTTCAGGAGTGCTTTGAACTGCTCCTAAGAATCCAATGGGGATTTCTTTTGCTATTTTGAGGGCTACATGTAGCTCTCCCACCATACTAATGCATGGGTAGTCTTTTTTAGCATAGGAAAGTATGATTTTTCTTGTCTTTGTGTTGTTGGATACAGAAATATCAAATATACCTTTATTTGCCTGAACGAATCATTGAGCTTTTCAGCACCAACATGTCCATCATAGGTTGGTACATTGATCTTGGATTCTACTTTGAATGGTGCAATAGAAGGTTAAGAAGAAGCCATGCCATTAATGGAGGTCTCATGCCTCTTACCTTTGGTGTCCTCTTGGTCAGGATTCTCTTCTTCATTTCTAGAGGCTGCAACAGTTCCTCTGTCTTGGCCATTGTCTTCATGAGATAGGTCATCATCTCTCTTGGGTCTTAGCAAAACAATACTTCACTCCAACAAGGAAACCTGATCTCTAGGTCCTCTTGGCATTCCCTTACATGGGGAGACCCTTCATTTTTTGATATTCGTGTCTTCCAATTTTTTCTGAAGTGGTTCTATGCTCTTTTCATACCCACTCCTGGATTTACTATACAAGATTTATTTCCAAGTAATTTTGAACGTGGCCTTGATACCAACTTGATCTAAAATTATAGAGACTGAATTTTGGTGATCACTTCATATTGGATACAAGTTTTTCTAATGCTGCATTGTTGCACTGATGTAATCTCCGCAATATTTCATGCCTTAAATGCTTGTCATCAATATATTCAGCACAAACTGAATTTCAATGATGAAACACTTCATATTAGCTGCAAGCTTTTTTAAGGCTGCATTGCTGTAGTAACTTAATCTCCGCAGAATTCCATGCCTTCAATGCCTTCCATCAATGTATTTGGCAGGTCTAACAGGAAGATATAAACATAGAACACAGTGAGAAAATAACAGAGATTCTGACAGGAATACACACTGAACTTTGGAATTACAATGAACAGAAGTAGCAATGCTTGCATTCAAGAGTCTGCTGAATATAAATGAAATGATAATGAACATAGAAAAGACAGCATGCACACAGTAACACTGGCATTTACATAAAGAAAACCCTATTTAGAAATAAAATATTCATTGGGAAAGTGATACTCTTCTTTATTAAAGTAGATTATTGATTACAGAGCTTGCTATCTCAAATTCGTAGTGGATTTGGATACTGTGATTGCATACTGATGGTCTAGAGTCTGCTACAATGTTTCAGCTGTGAATTACTCTGCTTTTCTTTTTCTGCTAGGAGAAGAATGGTCTCTTTTCTTTTCACCCTATGTTTCTCCCTTGGCCAGTAAAATTGTGGGTCCACTACCCATCTATTGTTAGGTAGCTATGCTAACATGTCATGTTGACTGGGCTTATGCTGCCTCTGCATTTGGAGATGGTCATGTTGATTGCCAGCTTCCTTTGCTAGATCAGTGAGAGATCATTTGTAGTTTCATATTCCTAAGACAACTTTAACAAGATCATTTTACTATTTATTGTTCATCACCCTTTGTCATTCCCACAATTCTTTTTGTTTTTTCTTTCTATAAAATCAAAGCTATATTTAAAGGTTTATTATGAGTTTTCTTCGATCAATTTCCTGTGGTGTGCTTGTCAATAAGAAAGAAAATATATTTCATTATCATTTATGCATATGTGCCAATTGAGTATGGAGGTCAAAATTTAATACCTGATTGGTAACACTTTTGTATATGGCATTTCTTAAATTTGGGTACCACTGCTATGGATATAGGTGGGCTATCATTTCATCTCAATTGAAATACAAAACAAGCAGACAGTGCAGGAGAAGGTGAAAATAGTGATTCTTACTCAAATGCAGCTTCGGAGATAAATTCCGATTAGGCTAGTTAGCATTGGCCTTTAATTAAGCATCGAGGTGTTGATCACTTGAGTGATATGCTGGTGCATTACAATCAGGTCTGAGAAAATTTGATAGGCTTTCATCAATATAAATATGAAATGTTATACATCTCAATATTGTAGGGATTTTCTGTCATTCTTCTACTTAATAGTATGAGTCAAACTTTGTGGTGTTCACTGGTTTTAGTGGCTCATATCTTGCTTCACTTTATCTCATTGTTAATAGTATGAGTCAAACTTTGTGGTGTTCACTAGTTTTTAGTGGCTCATATCTTGTTCTCAAGGTGCTTAAGCTAAAGTAACCCCCATGCTTGCAGCCTCAAATTATGCACAAGAAACTTGAAGCAGGCTATATTTTGGCATATGAGAGGTTTGAGAGCTATCTGAGGCTGCTTCAATGTATTTTATGTTCTAAGATGAATGAAATCTTCCCACCATGCGTCAATATGTGTGGGTGTACATGTCGTACTCAATGCTAGTCATACCATTCATTTTGGCAACCCCTCTCTCCATAGTTTTTGTGAACACATTTTTAGACTGCGTTGCACTTTTCTATGTAAACGCAATTCTGGCAGCTTCATTGCAGTGGGTTTCAGCTCTAGGCTGAGTATCAGTCTTTATTTCCTTCAATTTATATTTTTCAGTTATTTATGTTGGTCCACATATCCTTCAGTACTGTCCTATACTTTCATTGCCTGCTATATTGTATGCTGCAAATAACAATTATGAATTGATGCTGACTTTTATCACAAGCATCTTTACCTCCTATTAATGGTACCTTTTCTTTTAGAATCTTATTAGCACAACAATCTTTAACTATTGGGTACAGAGAGTAGGAAAAGACATGTGTATGGTATCTTTTTTCTTAGGCCAACATCCCAACTGAGTTTTTAGTAAGCTAATGGAAGTTGTTGCTTCAAGCTATTATATCCCCATGTATGTGCTGTAGGTAACTTCTTTGTACAGTTCATTCTCGCAAGAGGCATTTCTCTGGGCATCTCGATTTGTATTTTTTTTTTAAAACACTTACGGTCGTTGGTTAAGTGACAGCCTGTAGGAGATTTAAAAAAAAAAAAATTCAAAACCATCGCTTAACCGATGCTTTTGTAAGTGTAGTTTTTTTCAAAAAAAATTCTCCCCCGTCGCTTAACCGGCGCTTACGTTTTCATTATCGTCGTTTAAGCGACAGATCAGTTTAAAGTTTAATATGAATCAGATGTTGGATAACCGATGATTTACATTTAACTGAAGGTAAACTGCTCTGTCTCTTAACTGATGAATTGGAAATATGTCAGATAACCGACGAAAATCCAATGATGCTTAAAAAAAATCATAGTGTCGTACATGCTACAGGGGAGTGTCAAAAAATCTGATAATACGACCATCATATTTTTGGTCGAAATGTAGTAGTGATGTCATATCAAGCCAACCATAAATTGCTAGTGCTTCAATGACTCCAATGAACCCTGATGAGTTTAACTAAAGTGTAACTGAACATTAGAAGTGGTTGGAGGCACCCCTGTTGATTCCAGTTCATTAAATAATCATTAAGTAATCAATTTAATGAAGGGGGGTACCTTCACTACCTTGTTGAATTGATTTTAACCATCAATTAGCAATTAGGTGCATTAATATCACTCAGATCACCCCTTGAGTGCTTTAGTTAGCCTTCTTGAATGTAGGAGAAGGCCAAGTTAGCCTCCTTGACTGAAGGTAGGAATGGATGTGATCTAGCTCATGAAATTTAATCCTTCGCTAATGTTAATTAATCTAATAATACTTATGATAGTGGTGTAACTAGGACATGTTGACAAAAAAGAGTGTGTAAGGTGGTAAATGTCTCCAACACCCCCCCTTAAGCTATACTCAAGAGGAGTTAGAAAACATAAATGCATAAAAATTCTAGGGCCCTAGCAGTTAAGGCCATAGGTCACTGTGTACAATGTTGAAACTGAAACAATGCTAAAAAACAAACTAAGTGAGGAAAAAGAGGGAAAACCGAGTGGAAAAAACCCCCCCTCTAGCTAAACACTGAAAGTAGTCTGAATCGCCCTGAGGAACTCACCCCCAACAGTGAACAGAGGTAAGTGAACTTATTTTTTGAAAATATCTTGGTGAAGATGTCTGCAATCTGCTCATTAGTCATGCAGTATTGTAGAATGATGGTCCTGTCATGCACTAGCTCCCTGATGTAGTGCATGTGGATCTCTACATGCTTGTTCCTCTTTCTCGATCCATGGATATATTAATATCACTTTTATTGTCACAAAAGAGTATAGTGGACAAAGTACTACCAAGATCAAACTATGAAAAAATGCCTTGCAACCAAATTGCTTGGATGCAAGCATTCACCGCTCCTCGATACTTGGCCTCTACTGAAGATAGTGCTATGGCAGCCTGATTTTTGCTAGACCAACAAATGGGGCCACCATGAAACATGAATACATATCCAAAAGTAGACTTCTGATCAATAGAATCACCTACCCAATTGGAATATGTGTATCCAACTAGCTCTAGCTCATAGTTTGCAGCATAGCGAATGTCGTAGGTCCTGGTTCCCTGAATATGCTAGAGGATCATCTTGGTTGCGTTCCAATGAATATCATGAGGCTGATACATATATCTTGATACAACACTCATGGCATAATAGATATCAGGCTGAGAATGTGTCAACTACAACAAGCTACCAATCAGCTATCGATAGATAGTGCAGTCCATGGGAGGTTTTCTTTTTCCTTCTTCAAGGCTGATCCCTAAAAGGAAAGGGAATGGTGCTGGCATACAATAAACCATGTTAAACTTGAATAATAGGTCTGAAATGTACTTGGACTGAGTGACCATAATCCCATCAGAATTTTGCTCAATTTCGAGCCCCAAAAATTGTTTTAGGAGCCCCAAATCACTCATTTCAAAGGCATTGTGGAGAGCCGTTTTGATGGCTAAAATGGAGGCAACTATGATACCTATGATCATTAAGTAATCAACATATAAAACAATTGTAATGTCCTTGACCCTTTGACTAGTGAAGAGGACACTACTAAAACCAAACACACAGGCAAATAGCCCCATGAACATGAACAAGCATATAAGGCTGAAATAAAAAGCTTAAATATAATACATACTAAGATGCCCTTCATATACATAGCAGAAGAAAAAATACATTCATTCAAGCATGCCACATGTTCATTATATTCATCAATCAATAAATATAAATGCAAATACAGAATAGTCAAGAATACTCATCTGATAAGAACTCGTCCTGCAACCAGCTATGTCACTGCAACATTCCACCCAACCATACGCCAACGTGCTCATTAATCTATCAACAACACTACCAGCCCCGAGCTTGGCATGAATCCTCAAGGAATAAGGGTTAAATAAGGCTTACACATAGCCAAGGTACACAAACCAGCCAAGCCTACATAGTAGGATTTAACAGGCCGTCAAGGAGCTAGGAGAGGCTAAGTGCTAAGCTCGTGACCCCAAACACCATTTTTCTCAAGCATACCAATCCTCTAATCCTACTCTTAATAGTATGAAGACCAACCACTACATACCATAGCAAAGCAAATAGTTCACAGCTCTATGAAGAAGATAAAGACCACAAGCGGACAATCCCAAACCAAAAGGTGAGACACATTTCAGGTTAAACAACTCTTCAGAGTTGTTCTTGGCCCTAGCATGGAAAAAACAACTGAACAACAATCCCAATAACCTCAGCAACCAATAAGAAACCAAAAACCAGGGTAAATCAACAGCCCCAACTTCACAATGAAACGGTGGCAACAATCCACAGTCTGCAATGGACAAGAAACCAAACTCCAATCATGGACAGGGGAAAACTAAGCCAACAAAGTGTAGAAGAAAGAAAAGGAAATAACAATGGGAACAAGGATCCTCCCTTAATAATGAAGCCATGGCACGCTTTCACAGCAACCACCGATCAATGAAGAACTACAGCCAGGGTTCCATGGGGAAGTGACATGACACTACACCATCCAGACCTAACCAGCAACGCTGGGAAACAATGGTCCTTTGTCCACAAGGAAACCCCAACATATTTTCACCAATGGCAAGGGTGGATTAAACACAGGCCCTCAACATGAATAGGAGGGAAAATTTCACAAAGAAACCCACCACAAAAGGGGAAAACAAAGCATTCTAGAACTCATGGTCCACCATGAAGGATGGAAACAATACACAGTCTAGTAATGCCAAAGGAAAATTGGTTCTCTGCGTGAATGGAAGGAACAATGCAACAGACTAGCAATCAGCATGAGAGAGTGAAGGAGAACCCCGAAACAATGGAATGTGTATATTTTAACTCAGTCCGCGTGAAGAAGATGAACAAAATCATGATCTAGTTAGTGGGCGGACTAGCCGCACTATGTGGAGAGGGAGAGCAGGCATGGGCATGGTAGTGGTATTTTTGCCAACAAATCGTTGCCTCAACTAACAACTGAATAACACGGTGGTGACAGATGGCTAACTCGCAATGGACCCCATGGGTTAGACAACCCCCCCTTAACCTTTGAAATCATGCCCTTTTCATTTAGTGTTGCACCATCATAGCTGGCTGTAGGTTTATTTCAAATTAATTTGTATACTTATATGATGCCAAAACTATAATGTGTCGGATAGCACGATATACCATCGGTAATGATCCCCATCATCGAAACATAACACAACCTAATCGATGGAGGGGCTTTCTCCTTTAGCTCCATACCATGATTAATTACAATATATACATCATGTACCTTTTAATGCATCTGGGTTAAAAACTAGGGGTATTACAATCCCCTCCCCCTTGGACTAACACTGTCCTTAGTCTTTCAATACATATACAATTTGCACATCAAAATTTTAAAATTTTGCAGACCTGTCCCATGTTCAATTATCCACTTTGAATGTTCAGGACTAAGCCCCTGGGCTTCCCAGAAGTTGTCTTGTTGCTTCTCAGCTCTTGGCTTTTCCTAAAGCCTAGGAATTTTGTGGCTTCTTCCCTCTTCATGTTCCCTCATGGGACAGTACCAGCGTAAATGATGTCCTCTGCATTCCCAGCATTTCACTGGCTACTTCATCTTTACCTGTTCAATTTCCTTTGAGTCTTTATGCCTAGGCTGTTTCTCAATAGATCGCTTGGAAGAATGTCCCATCATTGATCCACCTTCCTTTCCTTTTCCAATTTCTCCCAGAAGGCTTTTCACCTCCCTTTACAAACCAATAGAGTCTTGCAAAATCTGGTGGTTCATTTCATTTTACCTTTTCTGTATCTTGAGCATCTCTCTAATATTCTCTTGGGTCCTGGAAATTGTTTGAAGGATACTTCTAGCCAAGTCCAACAGTCTGTTGCCATGATCAATGTTCACCACTGGATTTCACCTTTCTCACTTGTGGAATGCATCATTGAAATTCTGTTAGACCAAGCATAATATAGCCATTAATAGTAATCAATTAATTTCCCAATTGGCATGACAGTCCAAGTCTTATGAAAGAGACTTTCATATTTTTCATGCCTTCCCAATAGGCACATGAGCTCATTCATGTCCATTCTTGGGCAAGGAATTAACGATTCCAACATTCATAATTTACTTTAAGCAAGTACACACATTCTATTTCTAGTCATACATGCATTCAACAATCTTTTGTTTTCATAATGCATAAATATATATATATATATGTATATATATATAATCAAAAGGCAAGAGACATCAGCAAGAGTTTTTCCCCTCTTTGTTTTGTTCCATCCTAGAACCCACACCATTGCTATGGATTTTCATGCACTAAGCCTCTTTCACTTCACCGTGAATGTTGGACCATCCCTCTTTGTGATGACACTTAGTGTCTTTGGTCTATTTCAGACCTCTCAACCATGGGGCCTCCCCACATGGTTTGTCTCGGCTGTTAGGACCTTCATAATCTCACCTGAACCTTTTTCATCACCGCTCATTCTGAGCTTTTCAAGATAGTCACATGTCCACATGCACCTCTAGGATGCTCTCATAGTCCTCACTTCCAGCGATACCTATATTCACACATTGAATAAATTCACATGATTAGTTTATTCTCATCAGTTTTTATCTCTTAAACAAGAGCTTAAAACATCATAACCAAATCATATACATATGCATATTCATAAGCAAGAATTGCAAAATAATCTAATACTTATCTTTATTGTGCATTTACTCATTGGTCCACAGGATCTTGCTTTGCTTGGCAAGCCTTGGGATCACCTATGGACTTGGATGTTAGGTCAGCATGGAGGTTGCTTCACAACATCCTTATATATATGTATCAGGCATAGTAAATCCAACCCTCATTGGGTTTATCAGATCATCAACAAATTGCCTCTATTTATATCAACAGCCAATCATCATCTAAGACAACCCTCGTTCGGTTTATCAGGCCATCAACAACAATACATTCCCTTATATCAACCATAAACGACCATTAGATGACAATTTTCTATATCACCCAAGAGACCACATTGTAAACTACATTTACTTATCCTGACAACACAAGCAATATAAGCATATTCGTTAGTGTTATTGCTCTAACATTGTAACAATATTTCACACCATTCACTTTTAAGTATTGAGACACTAGGAATGCGTCCACTCCATGGGGTGTAATCAATATTTAAAAATCCTTCCATGATCTAACATCGAAAAACTGTGCACCCTTGTCCGGTGTGTATCATGTAGGCCCTATTCATACTCAAGCAATCGGTCCAAATGGAAATAAAATAAAAACATATTCTACGTATGGAATTTTAACAATCTAACATGTATATTCCTAGATAGGGTATCAGAACACTTATCCATTTTTCGAGGTAGTATTCCTTCATTAAGGAGGAATGGGGGATCCCTTCATTGAGTTGACAGTCCCTCAGTTTGACATCCCAATTCCTCTTTTCATTTTGTATCCACACATGTCTTACCGACATAACCCATACCATATCAATGATGTTGCTTCCCAAACATGTAGTGCAGATGAGACATTTCGAAAATGTCCAATGGAGTTTCACCCGAAACCCATTTCCAAGATAAGGGAAAACCTTCCCATGAAGTTTGGCTCATGCAGGCCATCCCACATGATCTTCCTGCAGTGTGTACCCCTGGCACATTCATCAAATAGCTAAGAGCCAATCATTATCTAATAATACAATCCAAATTGATTGTTCCATAACCAAGGAATAACATTATTAATTAAATTCAATGTGAATTTGCAACTAGGTTTACTATAGAAATTGATTTGCTTGGCAATGAGGTGATCCTTATTTGCGGGTCTCTTGTAAGCAACATCACTATGCCCATTATAATTTCATGCTTACTAACATAATATGAATACCCACTTACAATGCATCTTCCTGACACAATCTTATGCAAGCCAATAGTGATTAGTAGTTGTCAGCAATTTCTTAAATCCGAAATCAACAAATTCAAATTTACAACTCATTATGCATACAAACTATTATCACAACCATGAGATTCTTCTCATGAGGTTTATCTCTTCCACATGGTATATTCTAGCCTTTGCCATGGTCTTACTCTTATTGCCATGCTCCAAACAGTCTACCTGAAACCTGAACTTCATTCAGCCAAACACTTGGTAAGTCTTGATGCATATAACTTTTTCCATTGTTGAAGCAATTATTGAAACATTTTCAAAATTTATAAAATTCAAATATTTCCAGCTGTTAATTGTATCAATATTACCAAAACCCATTTACTTCATGCAATCATCATCATACTAAAATGTACAGGGTACAGTCACATCATTTATGCAATTAAATGAAATGTTTAGATACTCCTTACTTCACAAGCCTATCATTCTTACCACCTTTCTCTTCCATAGAGCATTTCTGGTAGCCAATTGATCATGACTATCCTTTTCATGAACTTACTATCCTGCATTCATAACAGCCTTTGAAATGGTTCTAGAATTATCATCAATTCATCATTTCAGCTAGGAGTTATTCATAATATCACATGCACTTATCTCAATGCATTCATGCAATGCATCAAAACATTTGCACCTATACTTATGCAATCAGTTACTCACACCCGTCATATGCTTCCATTCAATGCATAACTACAAGATTCATAAAATATTTTAATGTATACCCACTCAATGTTATATTGCATTGATTCAGGAGTACTATGCATTCAAACATACCATGCATGGCCTAACCATGACTACTTCATATAGGATGCATTACTATAATCAAGATCATTGGTACTTACCTTCCTTGGGCTACTAAGCTCAATAAACATATACAGGCATGGCACATTTCTATATGAATGTAGAATATCACTCAAATATCCGCATGGTATGAGGTCTCTTACCTTTACCACCCCATGCAATTTTTCATAATCAAACCCTTACCTTCATGAGTCCTACTTACACCCTTGGCATGACAAATTTGGTTGGTCCTTTGTAGGGGATTACAGAATTTGCTCACCAACTTTTGATTATGGACTTGTTTCCTTATCCATTTCTTGAGAGGGTTGCTAGTCACATTTGTCAGCATCAACAACATATTCATCTAGGTCCATGTTGTCGTTGGGTTTTTTTTTCCACTAAGGCCAACACCAATGCGATAACTATCATTAGTGGTTCATTATAAATGTATAATCCTCAATATCCTATGTATGCAAACGATATCCTCATACATTTCATGTATAAAACTTATGAAATGTAGTTATAATCAGCAAGATAGGGTTTAAGGAAACTTCCATTTTCAAGTCCCGCATCCTTGCATGGAACTCGTCTTCCACACAACAGCTGGTTTGACTTCCTGGTTTTGCTACCTCTAGGCATACAATTCCTAGATTTGTCCATATTGATAGCAGCACATTTCTCTTTCAAGCAATCACTAGCACTTTTTTGCTCCATACTCAAATTCTAGTGACCTTCCCTTGTTCCCTGGTGGATAAGATTTCCAACGCCTATCCACATGCTTCATTTTGACCTCAGGCGTGAAAACCACACCACTTCTAGAATGATGGAAAAACATATAACTATATTTGGTCAGGAAAGCTAACTTCAGTCACCTAGAATTTTCTTCCTTTCTAGCCCTAAAACTACTAAGAACCTCAATAAGAAATTAAGTACAAAGGACACTAGTTGGAATTTGCTGAAAATCCCACTGAAAACAATTGAAAACTGCTTGAAAAATCTGCTTGAAACCCCACTTTTTCTTTCTCCCCATCGGGTCTCTTTGCAACAAAGTTTCTGACATTACGGTGGCCAAAAAGTCTAATTTTCCCCGTGCTCATCGGCAATACCGAGGACTGTGCATCGATGTTTGGAAACTCTGAGCATCGGGTGGCTAGCTATTTATTATTCCACAATAGCGAGCGGTAAATTGTTTGTGGATTCCATGGGCTAAACAACTCATCGCCGGTTGAAAAATGATACCACTGAGCATCGACGACTTGGACACTAATCATCGAAATGATAGTCCAATTGGAAGCCACAATGGTGGACTCATAAACACTTAAATATTTTCGATGTTTTGGCGGGAAAACCAACTAAAATTCTAGTCAGCATCGACGAGAAAACTGACTGTTCATCGGTGGTATGTTGCTTATTTCCTTCTGAGGTTTCAGTTGGAAAAATGATTAAAATCCAACTCTATATTGGCGAGGAAATAAATTGTTCATTGGGTGCATAGTCATTTGAATAGCCACAATGGTGGAAAGTAATTTTACTACGATTTCCATGGGTAACTGACTAGGCTTCCGATCGGCGATGTCAACTACTACTCATTGGGAATTTCGGCAGTTGAAACTTCTAAGTTCTTCTCCTATATTGGCAAGTTACTCAGTGGATTCCTTCTACCGCAACGAGCCTGCAGTGGTCTATTATCCTGCATCTGATTGGCAATTTGTTGGTCTATTTTTGTCCACAGTATCGGGTCCGCAATCATCTATTGTTCTGAACTTCATTGGTGATAGAATAGACTAACCATGTTGCGTTGGTGGTTGGGTGTCCTACGCATTAGATAGTTAGTCCCTTCAGCTTCTGCAATGGCGGCCCACAATCGAACTATATCTTCTGTAGCCATGGATCTATCAATGGTTGGAGCCTCTAGAATCCGCGGCATCGACGCTTGGATTCTCTCCTCGTCTGGTGGTTAGTCCTTTCGGTCTCTGCAATAGTGGATGTTTGTTCAACAAACTTCACCTGATGTAGCTCATCAACAACGGAATCACCTAATCATTGGTGATGTAATCAACTAACCATCATTGATGGTCAATGATTCTATGACTTGGAAAAAATTTCGAAATTTTTCTCTCCTCTTCCTTTCGTTGATTCCGTTGGCTCCATCTCCCTTATCCTTCATCGATCAAAGAAACTGCTTGTTTCCACTACTGTTCTCTAAACACTACATCATCAATGATTGGATGGACTAGTGCATTAGTGAATTAGTTCAATCAAAAGAAGCAACGGCAGGTCATCATCTTTGATCTTTTTCCAATCGGTGGCCCAATCAGCAAAAGACTCCCATTCAGTGAACTGAAGCATAAATTTATCAGCATCGGCAATCAAAATGTTTCCAGTCAGAAGGCTAGTGCTCTAGGATTCTCCAACGGTGGGCGCATGAACCACTATCTTCTTCTGATGGCCAAAGATTTTGGGCCTTAGAATTTTTTTTGAATTTTCTTCTTTCCCTGTCTTCTTCCACATCGGCTCTTCCATATTCTATTCATCAATGATTCCAACGACTATTATCCTCTGATTACCAATGATCCCGCTCCTTAGAAAAATTTCAAAAATTCTGCGCCATCGGCGGTCGGAGGCTCTACCCATCAGATGCGTAGTTGTCTATCCATCTGCAATGGCAGGTGATTGATCAACTATTTGTCGTCCACGTCCATCAACGGTCTCATAAACTAATTTCTGCGGATGATTTCAACACTTAAACAAAATTTTGAAACTTTCTTCTTCTATCGATGGTCAGAACCAGTAAGCACTACGTGTTGGCGTTTTAGTTTACACGACAGCCGTAACAGTGAATTGTCAAACAACTAAGCATCAACGATACAATTGTCTAAGTGTTTCAATGTGCCAACAGTGAAACACTTAGAAAAATTCTAAATTTTCTTTTACCATGTCAGCGATCAGAGGCTCTATTTGTTGGAAGGATACTCCTCTAGCTATCCGCAACGACGAATCTACAATCCCTTGATCCCTTTCGATGTTCATTGGTGATGAACACCACTAACATGCTTCAATGGCCGATGAAGTCAGCACTTATAAAATTTCAGAACTTCTGCGCCATCTGTGGTCAAATAAACCATCCTTCAGACAGATAGTCCTTTAAGTAGCCGAAACGATGGATGCATCCTCTGCTAACCTCCGATGGTGTTTCGGCGATCACTTCATCATAGTGGCGCTGATCGCCAATGATTTTTAACACTTAGGAAATTTTTCATGGATTTCCTTGCTGTGGGTCCCTTGTCATGTGGTATCTCAACTAGATGATCCTATGCATCAACGGGACTCCACACTAAGTCCTCCGATGATCCAATGATCCCATACTTAGAGGAATGTTCCAAAAATTCACCTATCACGTAGAGGTTTTCTTCTATTTTTCCTAGTTTCTTCTGGGCAGTAGGAAACCTACCTCTCTTATCCGATCTCTCATGGCCCATTTAGGCCCATGCTGCAACCAGATCTTTGATACCACACTATAATGTCCCCGACCCTCTAACTGATGAAGAGGATGCTACTAACACCAAACACATGGGAAAATAGCCCCATGAACATGAACAGGCATATAATGCGAAAATAAAAAGCTTAAACATAATACATACGAAGATGTCATTCATATACATAGCGGAAGCAAACATACATTTATTCAAGCATGCCACATGTTCATCATATTCGTCAATCAGTAAATATAAATGTAGATACGAAATAGTCAAGAATACTCATCTGATAAGAACTCGCCCCGCAACTCGATATTTCGTTGCAATGTTCCACCCAACCATAGGCCGCCGTGCTCATCAATCTCTAGCAACACTGCCACCCCCAAGCTGGGCATGATTCCTTAATAAATAAGGGTTAATGTAGGCTTACACATAGCCAAGGTACACAAACCATCCAAGCCCACATATTAGGGTTTATCAAGCCGTCAATGACCTAGGAAAGGCTAAATGCTAAGCTGGTGACCTAAAACACCAATTTTCTCAAGCATACCTAGCCTCTAATCCTACTCTCAATAGTCCAAATACCAACCACTACATACCGCAGAAAAGAAAATAGTTCACAGATTTGTGAAGAAGATGAACACCACAGGGTGAAAATCCCAAACTAAAAGGTGAAACATAGTTCAAGTCAAACAATTCATCAGAGTTGTTCTTGGCCCTCGCATGGCCAAAACAAATCAACAACAATCCCAGTAACCTTAGCAACTAAGAAGAAACCCAAAAACAGGGTAAATCAGTAACCCCAACTTCACAATGAAACCATGGCAACAATCCATAGTCTACAATGGACAAGAAACCGAACTCCCAGCATGGACAAAAGAAAATTCAGCCAACAAAATGTGGAAGAAAGCATAGGAAAAAACAATGGGAACATGGATCCTCCATTAATAATGAATCCATGGAATGCATTCACAACAACCACCAATCAGTGAAGAACGACATCCAGGGTTCCATGGTGAAGTGACAAGACACTACACCATCCAGACCTAACCAGCAATGTTGGGAAACAATGGTCCTTTCTCCACAAGGAAACCCCAGTATATTTTCACCGATGGAAAGGGTGTATTAAACAAATTCCCTCAGTGTGAACAAAAGGGAACATTTCACAAAGAAAACCACCACAAAAAGGGAAAACACAGCAGTCTACAGCTCGTGATCCACCATGAAGGATGGAAACAATACACGGTCCAGTAATGCCAAAGGAAAATAGTTCTCTACATGAATGGAAGGAACACTACCACAGGCTGGCAATCGACATGAGAGAGGGAAGGAGAACCCCCAAACAATTGAATGTGTATCTTTTAACTCAGTCTGCATGAAGAAACTGAACGGACTCACGATTCAGTTAGTGGGCAGACCAGCTGCACAACGTGGAGAAGGAGAGCAGGCATGGGTGTGGTAGTGGTATTTTTTCCAGTAAATCACTTCCCTAAATAACAAGAGAACAATAGGGTGATGACACATGGATAACTCCCAATGCCCCCCATGGGTTAGACAACCCGCCCTTAACCTTTGGAATCATGCCCTTTTCATTTAACGTTGCACCATTGTAGCTGGATGTAGGTTTATTTTAAATTGATGTGCATACTTACATGATTCCAAAACTATAATGTGCAATATATCACAATATACCATTGGCAACGATCCCCATCGTCAAAACACAACACATCCTAATCTATGGCGGGGCTTTTGCCTTTATCTCCACACCACGATTAATTACAATATATACATCATTTACCTTTTAATAAATCCGTGGTCAAAATGGGGGTTATTACAACAATAATAATTAGATGACCATCATACTATTGTAAATACACATTTGGATCTGATCTACACCTTTGGAAGTTTTGCGAGAGAAAGAAGGCATCCATCTTGGAATACCACTCTCTAGGGGCCTGTTTTAACCAGTATAGTGACTTCCATAGCTTGCAGCCCAAAGATGGATCAGTGATGTATCCCTCATGCTGATTCATGTATATCTCCTCATGAAGATCTCCATGCAGAAAGGCTGACTTAACATCCATATGGTGCACTTCCCAATGCTTGGATGCCGAAATTGCCAAAACTAGCCAGATGGAATCCATTTTTGCAACTAGTGCAAAGGTCTCATGGTAGTCCACCCCTTGGACCTAAGAGAAACCTTTCTCTACTAGAATTCCTTATATTTGTAGGTGCTTCCATCAGCAACAACCTTGGTCCAAAACACCCACTTGCATTGGACCCATTTCCTTCCCAGAGGAAGAGAAACTAGCTCCCAAGTAGTGTTTTTCTAAAGAGAATTCATCTCTTCATCCATGAAAACATGCCATCTCAGATCCTTTTGAGCATGGTAGTAGGATTTTGGATCCAAACTAATCATCAAATAGCAGGTTTCGAACAACAAATTATCAAGACAAGAGAGCACAATACCTGTTCTTTTGAAATCAGACCCGGTTTTCCTTGGATCATCTGGATGTCCAATGTTATCTCTTGCGGAGGAGAGTGTCTGTCAGGCCCATTTGAGAAGATGATTTTGCACTTCAGGTTATGATTCAGCATCCGATGATTGCTACACACTGATATCAGAAATCAAAGGATCCAAATCAGGGTCATCAGCCCCAATCTCATCATCCAAATTTTTAGTAGAATAGGAAGGAAATTCAGCAGTTTTCTCCTTCATGAGTTCCACCTCCTGAAGAGGCTCATCGAAATTGACACTTCTATTGATGACGATCTATTTGGTTTTGATATCCAACATCTTGAAACCCTTAGATTCATCAGGATACCCAATAAACATACATTCTATGCTTTGCGGTTCCAAAATCCTTCTTTTATCAAGTAAAATCAGGGACCATGCAGTGGACCCAAACACTCGCAGGTTTGACACATTCGGCTTTAGCAGAGAAATGACCAAATAAAATTCAAACACAAATCAAATTTGCATGGAATTGACAAGAATAACCTTCAAACCCAGATTGATTTTAGCATAGAAATGACCAGAATAACATTCAAACCCAAATAGAATTTGCAGAGAATCGACAAGAATAACCTTCAAACTGAAATCAATTTTAGTAGAGAATTGATAAAGAATAACCTTCCACCCAAATCAATTTTTGCAAAGAATTGAGAAGAATAAACTTCAACTCTAGACGGATATTGTGGGCATGTATACAAACTTACCTTCAGACAAAGCGTAAACGTTTGACCACCAGAACTGAATCGTGGCTCATATAAAAAGAAAACTCATTCAAAACAAGCATAACACATGCTATCATTTGACCACTAGATCAAGATCCAAGGAAATCATGGGAAACATTTAAACCATGAGTGAATCCAGACTATAATGCATTTACCAGAATCAAAGGAAACCGTGCGCCAGATATTTAATAAAAGATAAAGTTCAAGCCACAGATTGATCTCTGAAATCATGGCACAGAGATTTTAAATAAAGGTAATATCCATACTACAGATTGATCTTGAAATCATAATGTTTACGAGACTGAGTTCAAGAAAGCACAGAACTAAACCACCATATCAACAACGTTTTGTCAGAGCTATGCAATTACCAGTTTGTTATAACCAACAACATTTTGAAAAAACTACTAGGCAATTTCCAGATATTATAACGAGCAATTTAATCATAATGAATAAATCCAAACTATAAATCATTCGTCAGCATGATGAGACAAAGTCTAGACAAAGAATCGATCAAAAACATAAAGCATATGGTAGCATCATAAGACAATGTTTAGACAAGAATGGATCCAAAGCATAAAGCATATGCTAGCATAATACGACAGTGTTTTATAAGCACAAAATTTCAAACTAAATGTTTCAATTTTGTCATGAAGTCATGGCATCAAAAACAACGTTACCCAAAAGAAGATCAGACCTAAAGGGAGCATAGGAAGCAATTTCAACCCCATGGATATGCAAAACAACTGACAAAAAGGAACGCATACCACGATTTTAAGTAGTGAATTCCTCCTTAAATCGAGCGCGCCCCTTGTTCTTTGCAATCCTCTTGTTTTATAGTCATAGTATCCTTGTTTATTTTGTTCCCAGTGCATGTGGGATAAATAGTATTAGTCTTATCTCTTTTCTTTTTATAGTTTGGTTTTGTTGTCATACAAGGATTGTATCTTTCAAGCATAACATTATTTTAGAAGGGACTAATATTCCTTTTTCAGATAGTCAAGGAAAGTAGACTTTTCCCTCGACACAATAATCGATAGATTCCATAAAAATTTAAAATTCATGATGTTACAGCACTGTTTGATTTTTTTCTTATGTTTTTTTTGGTCTTGAGATAGTTGATACTTTGAAGCATATTCTTAGAATCTAGACAGTGCTTAAAGAACATGAAGACTCTAATTCACTTCTATCTATGAATAATTACACTATTTTCCCATGGAGAAGGTATTAACCACCTAAATTGATGTTCCTTGTTATATGTACAATAGTAATGTTCTCCAAGGTAGAATACACAACTTTTCACTAGACTCGTTAATGACAATAATTATCCCAATTCTCCGTTTATTACAGTCAATCAATGACTACAATATACAATCAAGTAGTAGACCATAAAGCATGTAATTACTAAAATAAATAAATCAATGGCAGCGAGACAAAAGGACCGACTTCAGAAACTCTATGTTAGTGTAGTCTTATCCTCTTAAACAAAAATCCAATTCTGTTAACTTTAAGCATGATGTTCCCTGTCCACCTGCATCTTTCTCTATAGACTTTGCTATTTTATAACAAGTTTATAAGAATATCTCTTATCTGTATGTTTGTGGAGTATTAGCCTCTTAAACAAGATCCAAATCAGCAAAAATTTTAAACATTATGTTCCCTCCCAACCTGCATCCTTCTCTAAGTCAAACAATTGAATTCCTAACCTAGGATGTTAGACTCATAATCTCCTTTTTCTAATCTTTGTAATTTTTGGATAGGGGTCGTGAGGGGACATTACACCATCTACGTATTTGACCTTAATGAAGAAATTTCATTAAATTCTTGGATAACATTTTCCTTGAAGGAAAAGGGAGAACTAATTTAGACCTGATATACCAGATAGGAAACCCCACCTTAGAAGATCTAAGCTACTTGCATGTTGGAGTCCATCTCGGGGGGGGAGGGGCTAGATTTAAACGAGGAATGACTATAGGTCATGGTTGGGTGGAACGTCGTAGTTACCAAGTGATTTGGTCATAAAAAACAGAGGTTGTATCTTTCTTTGAACTGTTAATGTTGGTTATTTGAGTGTGCATGTTTAGCCATTAAAAGAGCTTCTATTTATCGGTATGGATCCCTAGACTTCCTATTCCATTTTTCTACATTAAATGTTGTCTATGCTAGGAAAATGATTACATTCCATTTCCTAACCCTATGTGTTTGTTTCTCTCGTTAAAATATGCTAGGGTTTGGATTATTTTAATATTAACCCTAGGCTATAAGTTATTTTCTATACTAGATTTATCCAAGGTTTATTCATCAGTTTACTTCTACAGTTTTAATTTATTTATAAATGTTTATCAAGGGTTTTGCTTCCTCGTTTTAATACATGTATTATTCTTACTATTAAAACCGGGTTAAGTATAAACAAAATTTTTATTTCAGAACTAGGACCTATCTACACTTTTGGATTTTTTACTCTACTGACATATTTCATTTGTCAGCAGAGCCATGTTAATTTAAATACTAGCTCAGACCTAATGTGTCATTTAAAACCTAGACTAGAATATATCTAATTAACAACCAATAGTAAATAAATCAGAATACTAATTATAAGTATACATCAAGAGTGTTAGAATGGAATTATAAATCAAATCAACTAAGTATAGGTTACAAGTAGATCCACATTAAATCAAACACAAATAAACCAATAAAGAACTTTTAAGTTCTACATATTTAAATACGGGCTAATTACTAAACCATTTCATTAAAATTAACATCATCATAAACAACGAACAGAGTAAGTATCATGACCATTCTCTCGTCCAAAGATAAAATATCTTTCCACTATTTAAAATCCATAGTCCTAATATATAAATCCACATAACCAAACATATGCCATAAAAATAAAATAGTCCCATTTAATATTGCTCACATCCATAGTATAAGAATTCTCCAAACTAAAATCATAATCATTAAATAAAGAACTCGGTGATTACATTAAGGTCACAGGAACGAATTTCGTAGACTATCATTTCTAGTCACTACATAACCACGATGCCCTTCATATAAATAAAAAATCCAATGTAAATACAGACACAATAATCATTAAATTAAGCATACATTCATTCCATATAAAAATTAAAACCCTGTAATTACAATGATATACAAGAATCGTTTCTTTATTTAAATCGTATCGAAAATCTCTACACAATCCAAGCAAATATATCGAGGAGTTGAGGAATCGAATCCTGTGGGAATCTAATCCCCAAAACATAACACTGCATTTAATTACATACTCCTTACATCAACCAAGACCAGGATTCGAAACCTTTGGAGTCGTTGTTTACAATAATCACGGCCACACTATACACTAAGGGTATGCAAGCTTTAATAATAAAATACAATCGCTATAGCAAGGTCGCAAGACCCTTGGTTCTGCACCCATGCTGTAAGTACAACCAAGGCCACAAATTACTAAATACATAGTCCATTAAAAGTAAACCTACAACAACAATAGCTATTGTGGTTTTTCACCCTTGGCTTCTTCAAATTTCTACGTCGCAACATAATAAAATGAAACAGTAAGAGTGGCAACCATCCAAGCTATTGTAGAAACCATGGGAAGGGCTCATTCCATGCACGTCATGGCCATCAACCCATATGCTATCAAGTAATTACACCAAGAAATAAATACAAGCAATTACACAGAAAATGCACACAGGAAAATGCCTTATGCAATCCAAGTTTAACAAACACCTATTGCAGCATAAGAATTTATAGAAACTCCAGTCCTTTAACCATTTCCAAAAACGTAGGGTAAGTTCATTTAAACAGTCATTATTAAAGTCTGTAAATCAAAGTTTACACAGTCATGCCAAGGGCTATGGAACCATTGCAAACAATGGTGCTACCCAGGCTTAAAACCACAAATCAAAAATATGATTTACATAAACAAACACAGTATGCTAAAATTCCCAAGTATCCCCAATTCGTTGATAATAGCACCATCATTTTACAAACCTAAACCTTTCATACAAAGGCCCGAAGTCGAATCAAAATCCCACAAAAAAACCAAAACAACAGCGTGATAACCCAGTCCTACCCAAAATGCCAAGAGGTGACAAGATTATGCTTTTGTAATAGGCTTACCATGACTACGACGACATCATCCTTGAGATGGCTGCGAGATCTGAGCCATCCCACTCCTCGCTTATCTGTTACCTCCAACCACCAGCATGGAGAGGATGAGGAGTATGACACAAAAGGATCCATGAAAACAAACATCAAATGCATGCAAGAAACCAATGAATATTACCTTCATAACTAGGGCGTCGAATCCATTCACAACAAAGAGCCACGACCACAACCATCCATAGAACAAGCGAAATGACCAAACTATTTTTGGAGCCAAGCCCTAATCTTGGGCTGCCCCAAACACCAAGAAGCATTACTGGCACAATCCAAATGTCAACTACCAACCCAAAACCCAGTTTTCCATAGTTGGCTTTCGATACTTTAGCGATGGTTTCCATTTCATACGGGGTCTTAAACCCCATCGCATAATTTCCAAAACCATATGTTATATATCACCACCCCAATGCTCAATATAATGAATAGTGTAATGCTTAGTCCATATATTATATATGCTAACCCAAAGTCACGTGACAATGTACAAGGTATAGCATATGACATGTATCGTTTATACCATAGGCTTAAGCTTTATTACATTGCATATCTATGTTCTCTAAGCTTAATGCTTAGAAACCATGGGATATGAAATATGCCATGGTATCATTGCTATGAATAAAATCCAAGTTTGATCTCTATCCAAGTTATAACCTCCCAATAAAAAAAAGAGATATGTTAATGCTTATAATAACATAAACATGAAATAAAAATATAATGGATCTCAAAGGTATCATATAGATAATTCGTCTAGGTTTGATAATTAATGAAACTAGAAATTACCTATCTAACAAGCTGAGTGGGTAAGAGGCTGTATTGACAACCTATAGGTATGATAATCATCAAAATGTTCAGCACACTTTAACAAGTCTTCGTCGCTGAGTATAATCTACATACAAGATGGAAGAGGTGCCTTAGTTCAAAGAACTAAGTAATCCTGCTAGACAAGTGAACACTTTACCTCTCTGACCATTATGGGGAAACAAGTACTGCAACTCCACCCACTTTAGTTTTAGAAAAAGGGTTAATTTATAACCATATAAATAACAATTAAGACTATGCATAAATAAGAGAAGCATGAAATCAAGTAACGATACAAACACACTAATGTATAACCATAAGAATGATGTAGTAATCATTATTATGACATCTTAATTAAAACACAACAATAAGTATAACTGAAAGTAAGATGATAGAACTTAAGAACAACTTACAAGAAAACAGTGGTACAACTAGTGGACGTTATATTCTGGAAGTTGAATAATGTTCCATTTAGGTAGTTTTTACTAGCCTAATAAAAAAAATAATTCAATTTTTGGGGATATTACTAGTGGTATTAGAGCCTAGTTTCAATACTAAGAGACCTGTAGGCATAGCAAGAATCTACTACAAACAAAACAAAGTATGTTATTGAATTTGTTACTAACAGAAAAATTTCCTGTTATTTAAATTTTTTTAAATTTCAGGAAACATTTACTGAACAATTCAATTTATGAATACTGAGGAAGATAATAGCCGACAAGGAAAGATGAACACCCCCACCCCAGAAGCAAAGCTGGTGATGGTGCTGAATGCTGATATTTTAAGGATTATACACAATCTTCAAGCATAATTGTGCAGTATTAGAGAAGACAGTCTGAACAAAAGAAAAGAACAACAAGCTATAAATGAAGCATTACTGAGAAATATGATAGGAGGAAGCCAACACGGTATACCTACTCATTCCACAAAAATCTCCAAAAGATAACCCTACCATAAACGGGCCAAAAACCCAAGAGAAGAATAAAAAGAGGAAGATACCCCTGAAGCATCGAAAGGAGATCATCAAAGTCCTTCTAGTGATGACTCTCTTTCTCCCCAAAGAAAGAAAAAAATAATAAATGATAGTCTTCAGGGTGGGTTTCGAAGTGAACACTGAGGAGAAGGATGAGGAGTGGCTAATCGACAACAACAAATATTTCCAGGTTCATAAATACTCAAGTGAGATGAAGGCTCTTCTTTCCATCTATAACTTAAATGGAAAGGAAACAAGGTGGTGGAGAGATTTAAAACACACCAAGAAATATGGGTGAAGAGAAATACGGTTGGATAACTTTTGAAAACTATTCCAAGAGAAATATATGTCGAAAAGGTTCTTCGACAGAAAAGTGAAAGAGTTTCACGAGCTACATGTGGGATCCATGACTATGGATGCTTTTATTAACGGATTTAAGATCCGTTAGATTATGTACCATACATCAAAGAAGAAAAGGTAAAGATCTAGCAATTCCTAGGATGTCTTCCTTCCATCATTTGGAAAATGATTGAATTCGACATGCCTAACACCTTGGATACAACTTTGCACAAGGTCAAGATCTTCTATGAGCATGGGAATTTATGACAGGAGAACATAAACTAAAACAGAGAGAAGTCTAAGAAATTTTATGATAACCGCAATCCTAGGTCTGTTAGTTTTTCAACATTTAAGCTAGCATTATGTTAGGATATTTTCACTCAGAGAATAACAAGCACAGCAAAAACATAAGCACATCACATGAGACAAGAGACACAAAGAGTTTTTGTAGGGGAAACCATAAATGGAGAAAACCCCTCAACTTCCTCTAAGATAGTATCACCACAAGATGTGAAACCCAAAACAGTAAGATGACCTCCCAACACAACAACAACCTTCTGTCTTCTGTCAAGCCAAAGTATTTCCTTCTCCAAAGGTGTGCCACACTTGAGAGAGCAAGTGATGTACTTCACAAGTGACAAATAGAGAGACTCTCACTCTCTATTTATATTCATCCCTTCACTTGAGTTGCCATTTTCACATGTAGGCTCGACCTAATAATTACTACTCGAGCCTACACCTTAATTAGTGTATAATAATTCAAGTGCCCTGAAACTATGGGGACTTACCTAATGACTTGATATGACTTGATTACATTATTAATCCTCCCAATCGGAACATCGGGGCATGACCACATGACTCAAATACATAATAGAAACATCCTGGAATAAACATCGGGTTACAATACATAAGATATATGGAAGAATACATTCCGAAGTTACATATACATCAGCACTCCCTCTTAACTAGGAAGGTATTCTTTCGACACAATTTTAAGCACTGGTATTCTTCTCTGTATCAACTGGTTCATCTTCATCTTTGAGTCATCTTCATATTCAAGTCATATTCATCTTCAAGTCATCTGAATCTGGATCATCTCTTGATCTGGATCGTCATGGAACGGGATCTGGATCATCACTCGATCTGGATCACATCACAAGACTGGATCTAGATCATCACTCGATCTGGATCATCACTGCTGGATCTGGATCATCACTCGATCTGGATCTCTCGGAGTCATCATAACTGGATCTGGATCATAACTGGATCTGGATCATAACTGGATCTGGATCTCCTCTGGTCATCATCAAGTGTGTACTATATTGTCATAGGAATTTCTACAGAGCCATCCCTTTTTCATGCTGGTTGTAGGCCTACTCTCATGTAGGTCTTCACCCAGCACTTACATCTGACCTGCTCGTCAGAAAGGCATGCCTAGCACTCACATCTGATCATGTAGTAAACTACAATCACATCAGAAAGGCCCAGCACTCACATTCACCAGCATGATAGGACATCACATCACTAACATCTGTGAAATGGCTCTGCACTTATATCTGACCTACTCGTCAGAAGGGCACAATCCCATCCAGGATGGAAGCACCTCCGCCACAATGATGAAAGAACTTTGTTCTCTTCACCCAGGCTGGAGCCACATCCGCCACAATGATGGAAGACTTTCAACCAGGCTGGAACCACATCTGCCACAATGATCAAAGAACTCTGCTCTTTTCACCCAGACTAGAACCACATCCACCATAATGAAGAAAGATTTCTGCACTTTCACCCAGGATGGATCCACATCCGCCACAATGATCAAAGACTTTCAACTAGGCTGGAACCACTTTCGCCACAATGAATAAATATGTGTGCACTCACATCTAACCTGGTAGGAAATGAATCCTACACCCTCGTCAGAATGGCCCCAAGTCCCTGACTGAGCTACCTGGTAACTGACCAGGTGCCTCCACTCTCCTAGAGAGTGGCAATTGCCCTTACATCTGTCCTACTCGACAGAATGGCAAGCACTCACATCTGTCATGGGAGGAACTTAATCCTTTAGCCATGACTAGAATAGATCAGCCCTTACATTTGACCTACTCATCAGAATGGCTCTCTCAGTCCCTGACTGAGTGTTCCTGGTAACTAACCAGGTGCCTCCATTCTCAGAATGGCAATCGACACTCATATCTGACATGGAAGGAACTGAATCCTCTCACCATGACAGAATGGCTCAGCCCTTACATCTGACCTGCTTGTCAGAATGGATTTGGGACTCATCACTGTCTTTGGGAGGAAGCCTCGATCTGGAGAACACCAAGTCTCTCTCTAAAGTACTCAAACTTCATCCTAGCCAATGGCTTCATCAATACATCAGCTATATGTTCCTTCGTCGCAACATACAGGAGCTTCACTGTTCCTCTCTGCACCATATCCCTGATATAGTGATATTTGATCTCGATATGCTTTGACCTGTCATGGAACACTGGATTCTCTGACAACTTCACGCAACTCTAGTTGTCACAATGTATACGAGTAGCATCTAACTGGAGATCAAATATATCAGACAGTAGCTTCTGTAGCCATACTGCCTCACAACTAGCTGAACAAGCTGCGACATACTCTGCTTCAGCTGTACTTAGTGCCACACAGGATTGCTTCCTGGTAAACTAAGAGATCACACCTGATCCCATATTGAAGTAACATCCTGAAGTACTCTTCCTGTCGATGGCACTGCCTGCCCAATCTAAATCAACATAACCCTCCAGGTTAATATTCTGATTCACATCGTACTTGAGCCCATAATCAATTGTACCCTTCAGGTACCTCAGAATATGCTTTGCAGCAATCAAGTGAACACTTCTCAGATCTGTCAAGTACTGGCTCAAGGTGTTCACAGCAAAGAAAATGTCTAGTCTCGTGTTCGTCAGGTACATCAATGACCCAATCATCTGATGATACATTGTAGCATCAATCGTCTCTGAAGAAGCATCACTCAATAGCTTCAGGTTCGATGCCATAGGTGTAGCCATGCAGTACATCATCTTGAACCTCTTCAGGATCTCTACTGCATACTTCCCTTGTCTAAGGAAGATTCCATCTGTATTCTACCACACCACCATACCTAGAACAATAGTGCATTGACACATAACAGGAGAATCACTGGTCTTCCACCAACCTTGGATCAAAGGTTGGAATCCACTTTACTCTCAGTAAAGCCTAGAATCATCAGTAATCTTCCCATCCTGTCGTACCATGTCGAACCTCAAGATCTTCTGCAATCACTCCCTCTGAAGTGGAGCATCATACTCCCTCTGTCTTCTGTACTCTATGCACTGAAACATTCTGTACTGGAGTGACAAGTAGTATCCATCTAGGATCACTGGATACTAAGATCCTCTATCTTGAACTTCAAAATTTCATCTTGCACCCATCTGTGAGCTTGTCATGCTCTATCAACCTTGTAGCAAAGGTTAAGATACTCTTCAAGCTCATCATGTATGTGTTATCCCATGGGTGTCTTCTGAACTCATACAAGGCCTTCTTTCATTTGCAGACATGATTATGCATGTCATGTGACTTCACTTCTATTAGCTGTAAATGTTTTTTCGTAGACTATGCCTTCTCTTCGTGAGAAGCCTCATGCTACGAATCTTGCTTTGTATCCCACGATGTTTCCATATACTGCATGATGGAACTATGAACTTCTCTTCAGGTCTCGATACTATGCCCTGACATCAGTCTTCTTGAACTGGTCTTCCATTTCTTCTTAGTTACTTCTTCTTGTCTAGAAGGTTCTGCATCAATGATGTCACTGCATTCATCATATCATTCTTTGTCTTGAAACTGTCATCACTTGTTCTTTGGAACAAGTCTTCATTCTTCTTTGCTTGTAGGCGATTATGTATACGATCTTTCCTACAAGTCAAATGCATTTGCATGGTTAGAAACATTTCATAAGAAATATTCATACTGGAAAATTCTTATGCATAAATATATGATCATGCAACTACTTTAGCCAATACAACATTCATCCATATCTCACTGAAACTTTCAAGATTCCTTCCATCTCTACTAGGACAACATTGAGATTGTGCACTAATCCAATATGTCAGCAAAGAGGTTTCATTCTAGATAAGTAGCAATGGAGAATTTGTATAGCCCCATGAGGTACTTACCCATCACATGCATATTATTAGTATTATGTCATTAATGCAAACATCCTATCATGCATAATACAATAACTGAATATAAACAAATGCATAACAAAATAATATAATGAAATGACAGTTGAATACTTATCTTTATTTGTTTCGAGGGTAGACTCCTTCTTGAGCCTTCAGCTTCATCGTCTTCTTCATTCATAATAGCATCGTTTCTTATCCAAAAACTAAGGTGGATAAGAATTTCTTCAAGAGTTGAGCTCTTCATACTCCTCATTGCTTGAGGGATCTTCTTTGGATGGAAAGAGCTTGATCTTCAGTTGCTCCCACCTTCTCTTCTTGAGCTTCTTCTTCTTGTGAGTTCTCTTTCTAGAATCTATTGAAAGTAATCACTTCCTTCTAGCACACATTCCTCACATGAATGAATTCCACGATCCTGGGAGGCCATTCAAGGTGGCCATCACCACTTTTGCATTCTTCACTTTTTTTTTACCGCTTCAAGTTGTTCTTTGATTTGAGAGACTCTTATGACTGCATGGTCTCTGCATTCTGAATCTTCACATTCTTCAATTGTTTTGTTTACGTCATATTATGATTTTGTTCTTCCCTTCAAATAGCTTGAAATTCTGGAAAACCTTCAATAGCTTTGCTTACAATAGGTAGTGCTCTGTAATGCACACGTGCAAGTCTTCTATGCCAAAACTCATTTGGCTCTACTATGACATGGATCAAGGCTTGCTCTGGATATTCCTTCAATTTGTACAAGCCTCCTTCTTGTTCTTCAATCACTACCACATCATCGATAGTATTTCCTTTTGGCCACATGATGACTTGACCATCTATGAATGCAATCCACATTCCTTTTACATCAATGCTGAAACAAAAGATACTTCTTTCATTGTTAGAGACTTACCAAAGTCTAGCTTGTATGAAGATTCCCCACTACCTTTTATTGGATATTGGTAGTCATCTCCTAGTTTCACCTTGTGAGGTGATTCATGTTCTGGTAGTCTCACAAAGGATTCCTTGAATCCTGTCATATGTTTGGAAGCCCCACTATCTGTGAGCCAATCATCACTTCCATGAGTAATGTTACCTGTGAGAGATGATATCAGAACATACTCATCTTCGCTTGAAGAATCTTCACTTTCATATCTGGATCTCTTTCTGGATGGTTCATCATCCTCTGCAGCATGAGCATGATGTCTTCTTTGGCCTCGTCTCCTTCTGAAACTGGAACCTCTATACTCATGTAGGTGTCCAATCCAGAGTGATAAAATACTTTTATGCTTGGAAGTTGTCAACTTCACCAAGCTTATCATCAATCTGATGTGATAGATCACTTTGAAATGAGAACCTCAAATGGAAATAGCAAAGGATTAGATCTTACCGATTTGAGGTGTCCGTCCTTGTCGTGGAGTTTGCTGATCTAGGGTTTGTCATAGAAACCCTAATTTTAAAAACTTGAAATCTTTCAGATCTGATTGGATGAACATATAGATCTCTTCAAATGGAGCTGTCCAATGTACTCCTTTTCTGAAAACAGTGGAGGGAAACTCCCGGAACAGGAAGCCCTAATTTTCTGATTTCTTCTGCAGAAATGTCTGTTACTGTTTCTATGATATATCCAAAATTAATGATCCTATATGCCTGAAATTTCTAATTGAGGTAACCTCACATATCCCTGATCCAACACCATAGGTTTCATCAGAATTGGTTTCACCATTTGGGATTTGTGATCCTTTTCCCAAGGTGACCTGTTACAGGACTGTTCAAAACAACGAAGTTGTACGACATGCCACGTGTCACTTGTTCATCTTCTGAGTCTGATATTCAGAACATGGAAAGTAAATTCCGTGCCATTTCTGGAACATCTTTAGGAATTCCATTTGGATCTCTGTATCCCAATAAATTGCAGATCTCCCAAGATGTCCTGTTTAGGGATGATTTCTGGAAGAGGCTGGAACCCTAACTTTGAGAGATCATATCTCCCAAAATATAGAAAATATGAGTCTGATATTTGGACACAATGTTCATCAAGATTTTTTCTTCGGCCCCTGTAATCGTCAGCTTCTGATACTTCGCCAATATCAGAATATAGCAACTGTACCAAAACTTAGCAGTTTTAGTATTTAGGGTTTCTCCTAGCTCAGTGTCAAACTAGGGTTTGACTTTCCTGAAGTTTCACCCAACCAAATTTCTTGATCTAGGTCTCTAAAATTAGGTTTTGATGAGGAGAACAATCCTATTCTGGTCTCCCTCAAAAATTCCTCTTCTGAAGAAATCCCGAATTTCCTCATCGAAACTGAAAAATGTTTGAAATTGAGTTCTGCATCGATAGAAAGATGCACCCTTCAATGGAGAGTCATCTTAGCATACTTTTGCTGAAAATATGTGGAGGAAGATCCACAAACTAGGAAGCCCTAGTTTCTGTAGCTGCACAATGTCTTCTTCTCAGTTTAGCTCTGATAACATGTTAGTTTTTCAACATTTAAGCTAGCATTATGTTAGGATCTTTTCACTAAGAGAATAACAAGCACAGCAAAAACATAAGCACATCACATGAGACAAGAGACACAAAGAGTTTTGGTAGGGGAAACCATAAATGGAGAAAACCCCTCAACTTCCTCTAATATAGTATCACCACAAGATGTGAAACCCAAAATAGTAAAATGACCTCCCAACACAACAGCAGCCTTCTGTCTTCTGTCAAGCCAAAGTATTTCCTTCTCCAAAGGTGCGCCACACTTGAGAGAGCAAGTGATGTAATTCACAAGTGACAAATAGAGAGACTCTCACTCTCTATTTATATTCATCTGTTCACTTGAGTTGCCATTTTCACACGTAGGCTCGACCTAATAATTACTACTCGAGCCTACACCTTAATTAGTGTATAATAACTCAAGTGCCCCGAAACTGTGGGGACTTACCTAATGACTTGATATGACTTGATTACATTATTAATCCTCCCGATAGAAACATCGATGCATGACCACATGACTCAAATACATAATAGAAACATCCTGGAATAAACATCGGGTTACAATACATAAGATATATGGAAGAATACATTCCGAAGTTACATATACATCAACAAGGTCTAACCCACAGCCATATAGAAAGTACAATAATAGCTTTGAAGCAAACAATAACTTCAATAAATCTGGTACAAAGCATCATGTACTAGCTCCTAATGTTAACTAGCTAGTAGCAAGTGGAGTCAATGCTACCCCATTACAGATAAAGTGTTGTAAATGTAGCGGGCCTTATTATGTCTGATATTGTAAGAACAAGACCAGTGGGGTCTTGCATAACTTACAAGAAGAACCAAATGTTGAGGACATAGCTAGAACACCGTAGATTTATGCAACATTGGATAGCCTAAAGGAAGATCATCAAGATACAATGGTTGAGATAGAAGGTAAGATCTTGAACACTTCTATTTCAATACTTATTGATCCTTGTTGTTTCCAGAGCTATGTTTCGCCCAAAATTGTTGATGAATGAAAACTAAGAAAAGTAAAGCATGATAAACCTTGGCTACTGATGTTAGCCATAGGTACAAAATGGAAAGTTTCAGAAATAGTTAAATAATGTTAGGTAATCATGAATGGTTTTCCAACGAAATTAAACCTAAAAATCATACCTTTAGGATCGTATGATATACTTATAAGCATGGACTAGTTGGAACAACACCATGTCATGCTCAAATGCTTACACATGCCAATCTTGTGTAATGATGGCCAAGGGAACCAAGTAAAGGTTCAAGGAATTCCAAAGAAATTTTGATTAAGGAAAATATAAAGCAAAGAAATATGTTTGGAAAGGTTGTAAGATGTTTGCAGGAAACATCCTAGACATAGAGTCTAAAAGGGAACAACGAATAGAAGAATTCCCCATTCTTGAATAATTCAAGGATTTGTTTCCCGAGGAAATACCAAGATTACCTCTGAAATGACACCTAGAAGTTTCCATCGAACAGACCCCAGGATTAGTTCCAACTTCCAAATCCCCTTACCGCATGAATGCACCTGAGTTGGTGGAACTCAAACTGTAGCTACAAGAGTTGATAGAAAAAGGGTATATTGGGCCCGATGTCTCTCTTTGGGGAGCACTGATACTTTTCATAAAGAATAAAGACGGTATGATGTGGATGTGCATCGATTACCATCAGTTGAACAAACTGGCTATCAAGGACTATTACCCACTCCCTAGAATCGATGATTTTTTCGATCCGATGGGGGGAGACAGAATCTTTTCAAAGATTGAACTATGATCTAGGTACCATCAAGTATGGATTCATCATGAGGATATTCACAAAACCTGCTTTCATACAAGGTACGGGAACTACAAGTTTGTAGTGATGTCATTCGGGTTGACCAATGCACCTGTGAACTTTATGTGTATGATGAACATCATATTTAGTAAGTATCTGGATAAGTTTGTCTTGGTGGTTATAGATGACATACTATTTTATTTCAAGAATAAAGAAGAACATGAAGAACACATTTGCATAGTACTACAAGTGCTGAGAGAACACCAGCTTTACTCTAATTTTAGTAAATGTTATTTTTACAAACCACAACTACAGTACTTAGGTCACCTTATCTCCAAGACAGGGATAGTTCTAGAATCAGAAAAGATTAAAGCCATAAAGGAGTGGCCTAACCCTACTAGTGTCAATGACATTAGGTCCTTTTTGGGATTAGCTAGATATTATCAAAAGTTCATTGAGAACTTCTCAAGAATTGCTTGCCCCATGACCTCTTTGCAGACGAAAGAAAGTAAGTTCTTATGGATTACTAAGTGCGAAGAAAGTTTTCAAAATTTTAAACATCTTTTGATGACCGCACCAGTGTTATGAATTGTGGATCCCAATGGGGATTTAGTTGCTTGCACAGATTCAAGTAAGGAAGGACTAGAAAGAGTCCTCTTGCAGAACGATCACACGATGTGTTATGAATTGTGAAAGTTAAAATATCATGAGAAAAACCACCCTACTCATGATCTTGAGTTAGCGGCCATCATCCATGCTTTGAGAATGTGGAGGCACTACCTCATGGGAAGGAAGCTCCTTCTCAAGAAAGATAGTATGACTCCAAAATATTTATTTGATCAACCGAATCTGAATGCAAGGAAAGCTCGGTGGTTGGATTTCCTTAGTGAGTACCATTTTGAGCTAAAGCATATTAATGGAAAAGAGAATAAGGTTGTCGATTCTTTGAGCTGACGAACTCATTTGATAAATGAGGTGACTTTGAGTCAACCCGATGCAGATTTGCATGAGAGGATTAGAGCAACTAACACAGTTGACCCCTCCTATGTGGAAATCCTCAAGAAAGTCTAAGAGGATAGTTTGTTTCAACAACAAAAAGAATACAAGGTAGAAAAATCCGGATTGCTATGGTCCAAGGATCAATTGTACGTTCCAAAAGGAGAGGGCGTTCGGTCTAGCATCCTCATGGAATTTCATTGAGCACCCTACTCAGGGCACCCAGGATGTCAAAAGATGATATCCACCGTCAACAGAGACTTGTTTTGGCCTATGTTAAAGGCCAACATTGCGATGTTTATCGCAAAATGTTAGGAATGTAAGCTACTCAAATGTAATGTCCCCAAATATAGAAAAAAAATAAAATTATAGGCTAGTAAAAACTACCTAGATGAAACATTATTCAATTGTGGAACTATATCTTATAATTCATGTACCAATGTCTATTCATAAGCTATTCTTACATTTGGTCTTTTACTTTCTGTTGCGGCTGCAACTATTTCCCCAAAAAAATTTAGTTTTAGTCCCCCCCCCCCTCTCGCGTTTTATTTGTTTTTCTTCAAACTGGCCTAGGAGTATTTTGTTATTACCATGGGTACCCTGAGTTTAGAATTTTCTTGAAAAAACTTGGTTTTTTTCACTTTTTTGTATCGGATGCTTAGTCAACTACTTTTTTGATATTGGAAGCATAGTGGACTACCTTTTCGATGTTTTAGAAATAGAACCATCAAGCCTACCGAGTTCCTTTGGACTCCCTCGCCGATACATCGGAGCTAATTTTTTTTATCCTCGAGTTTTATTTGCTGAAGTTATAGATTTTAGTGTGAGATTTGTCTGACGAAATTTTCTCTTTCACCTTCTGATATCCAATATTGTTTTATTCATTGTCAGTTGATTGCCCAGAGCAAGCCAGAGTATCATGTCTATCTCACTCGAGGTTGCGGGAGGCTAATTTCGAGGAGTTTCGAAAGCATCATGTTGCTTCTGCTGACTCCGAAGAGTCTAACTCTGTCAGAGTTAAATACCTATTTGAATAGTCCAGCCCATGATGGTAGAATAGTACATTGGTGACGTTGCAAAGGAGGATCAGTTTTTGGTTCTGAGGGTAGAACTTAGTGGTTACGACATCTAATTGACTCAACACATCGTCAGGTCCATAGTTCTTTTTGCACATGCCATTACGGCGATCCTCCAATTTATTCTTTCGATTGATTTCATTTTTGTCTGTCGATAGTTTCCCTCCCGGTCATGGGTATATATGTGTGGACATATGACTTGTCATTTAGCATTTGTATTTGTCATTTTTAGTGTGGAAGGAGTCTAGAGAAGTCATGCACACACAACTATCAAAACCTGGTTCATTCTGCTCTGCACCCATGGATTTTCATCTCGTCCGATCACTCGCATCACTCTTAACATGTAGGTTTACCCATAGCCTTGTCACTTTGGGTAGTATTAGTTGATTTTGAATTGTTAAGTGTGTTGGAGGTTAGGTTTTTTTTTCACATAGAAGGTTACAAACTTTTTTCCTCCTTACAGTGATTTCATGGATGTTTTACATTGAAGGAGGGGTTTAGCTGTTTGAGGTATCATTATTGTGGGAGTCTAATTTTGTATGACATTGAAGCATTATGGACACGTTTGCACCAGCACAAGTTGTTATGGTACAATGCAGATAGGTGCTTCGCTGTCCGCACCACCCTTTTCTTGGTCTTTTGATGATCGACCAGGGGTTAGTAAGTCATTTTCTTGCAGCAAATGTTTCCCGTGGGACTGAGGAGGGTTTTTTTTCAATCGATTAGGATTTTTCTTGAAGACAGTTGATACGAAGGGTTTATTTTTTGAGATTGAGAATTGTGTTTAGATCCAACGGTAGAATCAATCTAATAAGTACCCGTGTGATACTGAGGTTGTTTGGTTGATTAAAATCTTGAGATAATGGAGCTTAGGAAAATTTAGGAAGCAATTTGTAGGGTTTTTTTGGTTAAATATTTCATTCATAAAGACTATTTTTAACTTATTTTAATAGCATGCATGTCGAGGAGGTAAATAAATTGGTATATTTTCTTGTCTTTTGCTATAAGCACTTACTAAGAGTTCAGTTATCCGAAAACATGTTGTTTGACTATGACAGGTTGATTTCTATAACAACAACATGTCAACGAGACAGAAGAAGAAATCTCAGATGGCTGAAGGAGAGCCCGAGGTATAAATAATCACTAAAGTAGAGTTCATCTATAAAGACACCAAATCCACCACTGGAGTTGAACCAGACTACAAGTGGGGAGAAATATTTAGAATGATCTCAAACCAGAATGTACCTGATGCTGGGTTTGAATAATTAACAATCTATGCTAACATTGAGAAGTCATCCTTGATGAAAGTAGCTACGAGGCCTGAATTATTTCCCTGTTTAGAAGCAATAGGATGGATTATGCCCAAGCAAGAAGTGACGACAATGGTTCTAGAAAACAAAGCAAATGAAGGCTATGATGCATATAGCCTTGCCTATGTCTCCATGGCATACCATTTACCTTCACCACATATCTACCTAACATAGATTTGATTGAAGGAGGAAGCTCTAGACCTGGTAGAAACTATAAAGAGAATGATGATACCAGGAAAGAATTTCCAAACTAGACCTTCTAGAGAATATGAAACCTCTACTCTCCGTGCTCCCTACAGGTTTATTGCATTGATGCTCAACAAGATTTTTGGTAGAGCAAATGGGAGGAGTTTCAAGATAGGTTTCATACCAGTTATATTTTTTGTCGCTACACAAGAAACCATCTTCAACTGGGCCAATATAGTGTTGAACAGCCTTTATGCATGTATAAGTTCAGCCTTAGGAGGAGTATCTCAGAAGAAATCTAAATTTTATATGAGCTCTATTCTAATTGACTACATATTGTGCACCCAGACTTTCCCTCCTTTGAAATGCAACTCACAGAAGGAAAAAACCCTAGTATACGCAGCCTGTAAATTGTTGTGGGAACATAAGTATTACAGTTATTATAGGGAAATTTCTTAGCATTTCATTATGCCCTTATATACTCTAATTTTCTTAATTGAATGTAATTGCATGTCTGTATAGGCATTTAAAGTCATACAAGAGTTTGAGGATTATTATTTGATAGAGGATGGATTATATGTAAGGATGCATGGTGGCTCCAGAGCTCTTTCTCTACTCCCGAAATACGGTATAGATGATGTACTCCACAAGGAGGTAGTCAAAGAGCTGTACATTGATGGAGAATAAAAATTTTTGTTTGAACATAAGAAGGAAACGTACCCTACAGTACCTTTCTTACTTGGAAGCTATAAGTTTTCAACGGTAAAGCAGGAAGCACAGTTTGTTAAAGAGCTAGAATATTTTCGCTTTGGATAAGTGAATTTTCATAGAAATGACTCCCATAAAAAAGTATCTTACCACTATAACGAAGATGGAATTCATTTCGAGTACATTGAATTCTGGGATAAAGATGAAGAGACATTCTACAATGCAAATAACATAATAGCCCTCAGAAAAAGATTCAAGAAAAAAATAACAACTATGCGTGGAAAAGGAAGGACTTTAGAAAAGGCTAAGAAGTTAGAAGAAGGAGAGGCCAAGAAAAGAGAACAAGATGCTAGAATATGAAAATAATTGAATAGAATGAAAAGAAACGAGCTCCTGAAGAAGCAACTAGGAAGGAAGAAGAATAATCCAAAAGAAAAGAGGATGCTAAAATAAAGAATAAACAGGAAGAAAGTGAGGGCTTCAGACTAACATAAGCCCAAAAGGAGAAGCATCCTACAAAGCAAGTTGATGCACAAGAAGTACAAGACCAAAGAGTTTTGCCTTTTGTATAAGTATAGGATAGTTTTAGATAGAGAGGACCTTTTTTCCATACTATCTTGAGAAAGTATTGTAAGAAGAACTAATTCATTTTACAATAAAGAGTTATATGTTTCTGCTGGAGAAATTTTTATGGATTTTCAAATGTTTGCTATGGGCTAGATGGATATGAACTATTCCATTTTCATCTTGTTTCCATAAACTGTGAGATTGTCCTAACCTATTAAACTATTTCATGTTATGAATGTGCTCCTGTTTATTTTATGAAATTTCCACATTGAGTAATGAATGTTTTAATAGACAATAGGCATGTGTTTAGAAACGTTAATAGCTATCTATGATTTTCTTTATGCATGCAATATGATACATTAATCACCATTAATTATAGTTTTACTCCCTAGGGATAGGTTAGTGAGTCTTAGTTAGTTTCTTGTTGTTTGTTATTTAGAAGTGGCAAAGGTAAGACGAGAGGTAAGAACCTAAGCATTGCATTCTAACCATCCTTGTTATCTCTATCATCTGCATTTAGTTAGGCACTTGAACATCATACTTAAACATTAAAAAACAAAAAAAAATACACAGTGGACTGGGCCATTCCTGGTAAAACACTTTAATTGTAACTTGAACTACGGTAGCTAGACCATAAACCGGAGGGATTCCCCATACCAAACAATAATGAGCTAACTAGGAACGTTTATTTGGGAGAATCCCTAATGTTGTTGCCTACGATTTTCTAGGCTACAACATTTTTTGGGACTATAAGGAGGGCCACCAGTACATGGATGGACAAGGAAGCCCGCTTCCTCGAAATCACTCCACCGATGAAAGTTCTAAAAACAAATTGCTTTACAAACCCACTCCTATAGAAAAAGAGAAACGATATCTTTATCCAGTTGATAACAAAGTGGTTGATGATTTAAGGATAATTACCAGAGAATATGCAAAAGAGATTGGAGGATTACCTTTTATCTCTTTCCTACCTAGAAGAGAGTACCAGAAGAAATATCGCCCTCAATTAGAAGACTCAATGTTGGTAGAATATCTTGAAAAAGAACTGGTAGAAGTAGCCTTATGTTGAGGCCTAGAAATTCGTAGGCAACAACAGTAAGGGATTCTCCCCAGTCAACGTTCCCAACTAGCCCATGACTATTTGGTGTAGGGAATCCGTCCGACTTGTGGTCTGGCTACCATAGGTCAAAATCAAAAGGGCTTTACCAATTGCGGCCCGTTCCACCATATGTCATTTTATATTTTTTACTTAAAGTATGAAATGCACATGCCTAATTAACAATGCAGGGTGATAAAAATGCAAGGAGCCGTCAGAAAGTGATGTGCAGGTTCTTACCTCTCGTCTTAGAACTCACAAGCATATAAATCACATCAATCATGAGGAAGTAAATACTAACTAAACTATCTCTAGAGAGCTGTATATGATTTCATGAGTAACGCACCACTATCCATGTGTTATGGAAAATCACAGATAGTTGTTCCTTTAACCAAACATATAAACATGAATAAAAGTATACATGATAAGATAGCTCATCAACAGTTAAAAACCCCATTACTCATTGTGGAAGACATCACAAAGTATACTGAAGAACATTTAGACAAGAACATAGGTTCAGGAAGTTAGAACGCTCTTACAGCTAATGAAACATAGTTGAAAATGAAATAGTTCCCATTTAACATTACCCCTTTAATAACATTGATACATTCCACATAGCACTTTCTCCAATAGGCAAAAGTTGCAGTTTCTCATTGTAAAATGAAATAGTTCCGCTTACAAGCAATAGTTTACAAGTTTTTTCCAGGGAAAAATCCCTTGTAAGTTTTAACTTTCCAATATTTAAACAAAAGTAGCAGATCATTTGAGCTGCCCCCAAACATGTGACCCTTCGGTTGCTCAAACGTTTCATATCCCTCCTTTTCATCCTTTCTGCGCGTGCTCATGATCCACTGAGTAACTGATGGACCTTTCAGATTTGCTCCTTTATTGCTTTCAATTTTGTCTTCTACTTTGCCCACGCCCCTTGAGATCCCATCAGTTTCAGTTCGGCCTTTGCCCAAAAATTGGCCAACTCCTTTCTGCCACCTATCTCCCAGCTAGACCTTCGCACTGCATTAGTCTGGACAGTCTCTTGAATCCTCCTACAATTAAATGACATCTATCATTCATATGGATTGTATTTTTAATAAAAATCAAACTATGTTATATTATGTCTACCAAACGGCTAAGCAGCAAAAAGAGTCATATGCTACGTTACTGTTCTAAGAACTCGACAAGAGTCGACACCACTATCTCGCCTGCCTAAGGGTTCGAAGGAGTCACCAATGATGGGAAATAAACACTTATCAGTAGCTTGGAACACTAACATCAGTAGGGTAGATCAATCTGCAGCCGCATAAGCAGGTCATCACATGGAATGGGTACTGTGAAACACTTAATCACAATGGAGTCAGAAGAGTTAAGACATAGGCTATGGGTAGGAAAAACTTCCAATCAGAAATCGGAAGGAAATTGACATCGAAAGCCAAATGCTTTGCCCAAACGCAACGACAGAAGAGAAAAAACTATGGACACACAACTACAAGGCCGACACGCATCGGCGGTCGGAGTGCTTTACACTTCGGGTGCTTAACTTCTTCAGGAGCCGCAACGACAGAAGGTGAATTAGACAACAGCTTCCGATCAAACATGACTTAACATTCGATCAATAAAATATTAAGCATTCAAAACAACTTTAAAACTCAGCAACAGTCAAAAAACTGTTTCACCTCCAAACAACGACCTTTCAAAGAACCATTGATATGATTCATCTTCGACTCGAAAAACCAAACCCAAAATCGTGACCCACAACTATTTTCAAACAAAATCAACTTTTGAAACAAGCCAAGAGTCAATCTTCAAAAATCATTCAAAAATAAAGTGTGACCAAAGTTTATGGATCCAAACGATTCAATGCAGCATTAAAATCAAGAAGGGGGTCCAAAATTTTAAAAATTTGGGGAGAAAAGTTGCAACTGCAACAACTGGTGATTACTTCTTGAACCTAGATCTCTGGATGATTATTCCTTGAGAAACAGACTGTTTAACAACAAACGCATCCATTGAATTCTTCCAGCTAACTGGATTTTTGAAATGGCAGAAGTGTGTACCTTTAAATCATTGATAATAGTCCAATTTGGGAGAGTGAAAACCAAGATCTTCAAGTCCAGATAACTCTGTCGAGGCCAAAAAATGAGTTTCATTGTTAATTTTGTCTTCAGGTAGTTGGCACCTTGGGGACCACAGGATTTTTGCATATGGAAAATAGAAATATTCATTTGTTCCTCATTCCCATGCCACTTTAGCACTTTTTGTGCTTTTGGACTTTTTTCCTTTACATATGAGTCCTCCTGCATGCCTTTCTTTCTGACTTTTAATTCAGGCTCCTCTATCCCAAGTTTCCTTTTGTGTGAGTGGTGTATTTCATGTTTCATCTCATGGATGGAGAGGAACTTTTAGCAATTCAGTACTTATGATTCAACATTTTCTTTGATGTATGATGCTTTCATAGGAGTTTTTGACTCTTATCTCCCTTTTGGTATTCATTTCTTGGCATGGGATCATTTGTATTTAATATAATGTTTACCTTGCTTCTTTCCATGGGCCCTTTGCTATCACTCCCTAGGATGTTTTAAATGTGACATGGATGGAGCCTTAACATAGTATTCCAGACTCTTTGATTCTGGTTTATTTCACAGGGGTTAAGAAGGACTTCAATGCGTATATGGCTATTTGAGAAAACTGCTAAACTGGAAGAAGTTCTTTTAGACAAACAACAACACACAGTCTTATACCCAAGAATGCTAATCATTCCCAAAACTTCTGATGTTCCCCATGCAATCGCGGATTCATTTCCTTTATTGAAATCAATAAAACTTAAACTAACAAAACTAAGAAACATGACTCAAAAAGACGACCAAGCCAGATTATTTATATACAAGATAGAAGAACACAAACAGAACTCAGGAAAAATAAGGCTTGAGAGCTAAACCATTTACTGGTAAGTTCTCTTCCCACCCCTACAGATATTGCAACTTATAAGTGGAAGGGCCAAGCTTTTCCGCAATCTAAAAAGGGCCTACCTACAATTGTTGGAATTTAGTATGTTTTCCTTTCGAATCATGGGGGTGGTCCCACTTGAGAACCAAATATCCTACTTCAAAGTCTTTTGTTCTAGCCTTATGTTTGTCGAACCATCTCTTTATTACCTCTGGTTGTTGCTTAAAGCGCTTTTCGGCCTTAGATCTAGCCTCTTTTTCTTTCAGAAGATTATATATTCTCATTTGTAAGACTTCATTCTCCGACCCTCTGGACTCTTGAGCTATTATGGAAGAGGGTAGCATGATATTGGGGGGTATAATGACTTCGTTACCATACACAAGGGTATACAGACACACTCCTATCAAATACTTGGGGGTGACTTTATCGGCCCAAAGGGCATTTGGTAGTGCTAAGTGCCAACTCCTTTGGTTTTCTATGGCAGTCTTTTTTAAAATTCTAATCAAATTTATGTTAGTAGATTCAGCCAGGCCATTTCCTTGTGGATAGTAATTAGCAGAATAATGCAACTTTATCCCATTATCATGAGCAAAAGAAATTAATTTAATTGATGAAATGTAAGTAGCATTATGAAAGACTAACGAAACTGGAACTCCAAACCTAGTCATAATATGGTCCTGTAGGCAACTAATGACCGCGTCCTCATTTATTTTGTGCAGCGGGATAGATTCAACCCAGCGAGTGAAGTAATCGGTTGCAATCAGAATGTATTTGTGTTGTAGGGAAGAGTTTGGCTTTATCTCCCCAATAATATCCAGCCCCCATTGCTCGAATGGCTTCGTGATCATCACAGGCATTAGTGGTGCGGCTGCTTTAGATTGTCTTCCACCACACCTTTGACATATGTTGCACTTCTTGAGATGGGAATGTGCATCTTTGAAAAGCATGGGCCAATAGTAACCTACCCTGAGAATTTTGTGTGCTGTAGTATTTCCTGAAAAATGTCCCCTGGCAAGACCGTCATGCAACTCTATCATTACTTTCATCGCATCTTCTTTTTCTAAGCATCTAAGAAGAAATCTGTCGTAGTTTTTTCTTAATAATATTCCTTCAACAATTTGATAGGAGGCTGATTTGAGACACAGTGCTATTCTTTGCTTAGAATTCCAATGTTTGGGCAACAACCCTTCCTGCAGGTAATGTACGAGGTCTCTATACCAAGATTCGGGAGCTGTAAGAAAAGGACAAACATCCATCAAATGTAATTGAGCCTCATCTTCCCAGGCATGTTCATCGTTGTTCCCATTATCAGCCATTAGTTTGCACAACCCTTTCCATTTAAGTATAGAAGTTGGCTTGAACTCAAGGTCATACTCTTGGAGAGATATTACCCAATTGCCCCTTCTCTCTCCTATTTCCTTTTGTACAAAGAGGGACCTCACAGCTGGGTATGGGACGGTCACCTTGGTTCGATTTTTTAATATGTAGGGCCTGAATTGTTTCACTTCTTTGAATACTGCATAAGCTTGTTTATCAATAGCCGGGTACTTTAATTCAGCCCCTTGTAGAGCAGTGCTCATGAAATATATTGGGATTTCATCCCCCGCATCTTTCTTTTGAGTAAGCACAGCTGCTAGCAAATCATCAGATGCAAACGTATATAGAATAAAATCTTTATCAAAATCTGGGATTTTTAAGGAGGGTGCATGTGCAACAGCAGTTTTAATTTTTCTGAATGCATTCTTCTCAATCTTGATCCATTTGAACTGTGCACTTTGCTTCACCATTTGCTGCAAAGGTTTGACAATCTGAGCATAGTCTAGCACAAATCTTTGCACGAAGTTTATTGTTCCCATAAATGATTGCATCCCCTTTTTATTATGGGGCAAGGGGATTTGTTCAATGGCCTTCATTCTTTCTGAATCTATAGAGATTCCTTTCTTTAAAACTACATGACCCACCAACTTACCTTTCATAACAGTGAATACACACTTCCTAGGATTGAGTGAGATGCCATATTTCGACAGTGTTCAAAAATATGCCTTGAATGAAACACATGCTCTTCTCTCCTCTTTGAGAATATCGTAATATCATCAAGGTACACTACAACACTACAACCAATCAATCCATGAAAAGCTATGTCCATAGCCCTATGGAATGCAACTATGGCATTTATAAGCCCAAAAGGCATTCTTCTATAAGCGAAGGTTCCCCATCTAGTCCTAAAGGTTGTCTTCAATCTGTCTTCTTTGGCTACTAATACTTGATTGTAGCCTGAGAAACCGTCTAATAGCGAAAATAGTTCAGAACCTGAGACCATTCATAGTAGTTGCTCCATGGGTAGGACAGGGTAGTTATCTTTATTTGAAGTGCGGTTTAAATTTCTGCAATCCATGCATAGCCTGATTTCTCTAGATGTTTTCCTCACTGGCACCAGATTTGAGACCCATTCAGAATGTCTGACCTTAAAAATGATTCTAGCATCCAATAATTTCTTAACTTCACTCTGGATCAGAGGTTCCAATTTGGGGTGCATTTTCCTTAAAGGTTGCTGATAAGGTTTGATGCCAGGTTTGGTTGGGATAACATGCTGGATGATGCTAGTGTCATATGTCTTCAAATCTGTGTATGTCCAAGAGAACACATCTTTATATTGATTAAAAAGACTGATGAACTTATCTCTTTCTACTGGTGAACAACATTTGCTAAGATTCACATACTTAGGATTTGTCTCAATCCCTAAATTTATCAGCTCGAAATGTAGAGATGAGCTATGAGTCTTCACATTTGCTGGCCTTCTGAACTTGTCATTTAAATTGAACATTCTTTCTAAGGTTCTGACTCCTTTAGGGATGAAATTATCATACTTTAGCTTGGCCTGATGTTCTTCATCATCTATAATCGCCCCTTTAAATACCTTGTCATTGGTTAAGCATTCTATAATCTGTTGATCATCATCGAAGACTCATAAGTTGGTAATCATATCAGGGACCAAGGGCCTAAAAATAAATTCAATGGAGCATCGATTATTAGTAGGTACAAGCCTAGCAGCTGATGTGGCTAACAAGTCAGCTGCTGCATTTTTAAGCCTTGGAATCAAAATAATATTAAATGAGTTAAAACACTTGAGTAGGTCCCATAGCTCATTTGATAAGCCTTTAAGTGAGGAGAAACACAATGTATTTGATTCTGAATCTGTTTTACAATTATTTTAGAATCTCCAAAAACTTTTAGATTACTTAACTTTAATTCTATTGCTTTCCTTAAGCCCCGCACCAACGCTTCATAATCAGTTGTATTATTTGTACATTCAAACTATAATCCACACAAAATAAAATGTTTATTCTTCTGGGGCTCGATCAGGACACAGCCGGCCCCCGACCCTTCTAATGTCTTAGAACCATCAAAAAACAATGTCCAGAAATCACTAACTACTATCCACGAATCTATTCGTACTGCTAAGTCTACTATTTTACAGTCGATTTCATCAGCCTGTGAAAATTGAAGGAGATCAGGCTGGGTGTCTGACGTGTTGCTGGCTTCTTCTACTTGGTAATTTCCTGGTTCCAATTCAATAAAATAATTTCCAAACACAGAATCCACCGGTTCATTCTTTTCCTCAAGTCGAGTAATGTTGTATTTCATGTGAGGCTCCTTCAAAATTATAATTTGGTTCAGGATTCCTTTATATGGCAGCCACAGGTGCGACCAATCAGAGGCAAAATATCCATTTATTTTGGCCAACCAATCTCTACTCAGAACAAGACCGTAAGCTTCTGGTATGCCGGCCGCCACGATATCAATAACTTGACACACTTTAACATTTGAAGCCAGGTGAACTAGGACATCCTCCATCTCACCAACTACCTTTACATTCGTCCTGTCCAACTGAACCACCATCCAAGTGGATGGCTTAGGCTTCCCATTTATCTTTTTGGAGACTGATATTAGCATGACGTTAACCAATGCCCCTGAGTCTACCAGGCAATTATGTACGTTGTGATTAAAAATTTCAAAAGTGAGGAGGAAAGGTGGGTGCTTGTTCTTATACTTACCTCCAATGTTAGTTTCTCCAATTTCTTCCTCTTCTTTGGGTTGATTTTCAGAGGGAAGACTCTCATCCGATGCTTTAAGCGCTTTCAATAGTTTTTCTTTTTGTTGTGGCACTTTACACATTTCGAATAGTGAAACATTCACCTTTACCATCTTTATATCTTCCACGATGTCATAATCCATCTGCGGTTCAGTGGGATGTGGGTTATCAAAATTCATTCTTTCTTTATTGGGCTTGGCAAATGTGTCATTCTGCTTAGGATCTTGGCTGGTAATGGTGAATTCAGGAATTTTATCAGCTGAAGAATTATTTTGAAATTTTTTAACATTTTTCTGCAGCCTTTTGATTTTCGGGAGTATGAGACTGTCTTCTTTAATCGACCCTTGGCTCCTTGTTGTTACGTTGGTCTCCATGACATCCTTGTAACCCCAATTCTTTTCTTCTTCAGCATCAAATAATGAAACAGAATTCTACAAAACCATGGTTTCGTATTCTTGTTCCTTCGTTGAAGTGGTACTTTCTTTTCTTTCTTCATCTCCATCTTATGTTAATTTAGAATCCAACAACTGATTCATAAAAAACGTCATTGAGTTTATCCATTGAGGACAATTCTTTTTAGAGTGTGGTTGTTGGTGGAAAGTGCAGAAATTGTCCATTCCTACCTCTGTTAAATTCATAGATGTTGAATTGTGTGGAGGAGGTTGGGATTGATTGTTGTCCTCCCTTTTCTTGTAATAGGTCTTGTAGAACTTTTTAGCTTCTTTTTCTTTTTCTAAGTCTATAATTATGTTAGAAAGCTTCTGCATCATTTTTTCCATACTTTTAAAATCTGGCGATGGTTCTTCCTTAGGCTTAGTAAACAACAAGGATTTCCTTCTCGCAATTTTCTCTCCTGACCGTTCAGGATAATCTTCAATGCTTTCTCTTTCAGCCTCTACCTTTTCTACCTCCTCATACATCTCTGCCAATGTGGGCTTGGACTTCATTTTGGCGAACATGGCTAGCTCGGGTCCTAAAGTTGAAGTATAATATTCAATTAGGACTTTATCTAAAGGTCTACAGCCTCATAAAAATTCTTGAGGTACACTGCAAATCTTTGAGTGAAGCTGTGCACCTTCTCGTTTCTTTATTTCTTTAAGGTGCATACCCCTTTCATGAGGGTTGCATGATTCTTTTGAGCCACATACTTACTTCTAAAGATCCTTTCGAAGGTGTCCCAATCAGGAATAGAGTTTGCAGGCAAACCAAAATACCACGATGTTGCAACTCCTTTGAGGGTGTATGGGAATAGTCTGCAAACTACATCCTCATGCTACCCAGCCTTTAACCCTTCTATTTCCAAGTAAAAACTTTGCAAGTGATCATCTAATAGTATCTTCTCACTTGGGTCAAATTTGGGCAGCATATTTTCAAAGCATTGAGGTAAATCATGTAACGGAGGTGTTAGGTTTAAAGGTGATCTGGCTCTCCATGCAGGTGGTGGATTCAGTGGGTTGGGTGGTTGATTGGCGTTTACGCCTGCCATGAGTCTGGGTGGAGAGTGAGGGGGTGAGAAAACAGGAGTGTGAGCAGGAGAACTTTGAGGAGTATCCGGGCCTTCCTGATTCAAAGGCAGTACAACTTCATGTAAGGATGTCTCTACTATCTCTTCCCAATCCCCAAATAGCACTAAGTCTTCAAATATAGGACCGTCCTTCCTTCTATATTCTCTTCTGGGAAATTCAGGGATGATCGGCAATCCTCCAATCTTCTTCACATATTCCCTGGTGTGTCTTCTCAAATTATTAACAACTTCGTTGTCGACAGAAAAAAAATGTTCTCTATCCCTTTCTTCTGGAATTGGATTATGAAGCCCACTACTTTCTGAACTGTTACTGGTGGAATAATCTCAGGAAAACAGGTTTCCTTGGCCAGCCATGCATTGGAGGCCCTCCCTCTAGCGCCAGAAACTATTGAGGTATGGAAATTCATAGGCAACAACAGCAAGGGATTCTCCGTAGTCAACGTTCCCAACTAGCCCGCGACTATTTGGTGTAGGGAATCCGTCCGGCTTGTGGTCCAGCTACCGTAGGTCAAAATCAAAAGGGCTTTACCGATTGCGGCTTGGTCCACCGTATGCATTTTTGTATTTTTTACTTAAAGTATGAAATGCACGTGCCTAATTAACAATGTAGGGTGATAAAAATGCAAGGAGCTATCACAAAGTGATGCGCAGGTTCTTACCTCTTGTCTTAGAACTCACAAGCATCTAAATCACATCAATCATGAGGAAGTAAATACTAACTAAACTATCTCTAGAGAGCTGGATATGATTTCATGAGTAATGCACCACTATCCATGTGTTATGGCAAATCATAGATAGCTATTCTTTTAACCAAACATATAAACATGAATAAAAGTATACATGATAAGATAGCTCATCAATAGTTAAAAACCCTATTACTCATGGTGGAAGACATCACAAAGTATACTGAAGAACATTTACAAGAACTTAGGTTCAGGAAGTTAGAACTCTCTTACAGCTAATGAAACATAGTTGAAAATGAAATAGTTCCCATTCAACATTGCCCATTTAATAACATTGATACATTTCACATAGCACTTTCTCCAACAGGCAAAAGTTGCAGTTTGTCGTTGTAAAACGAAATAGTTCCTCTTACAAGCAATAGTTTACAATTTTTTTCTAGGGAAAAATTCCCTATAAGTTTTAACTTTCCAATATTTAAACAAAAATAGTAGATCGTTTGAGCTGCCCCCAAACGTGTGACCCTTCGGTTTCTCAAACGTTTCATATCCCTCCTTTTCATCCTTTCTACACGTGCTCATGATCTACTGAGTAACTGACCCACCTTTTAGATCTGTGCCTTTGTTGCTTTTGATTTTGTCTTTTACTTTGCCCACTCCCCTTGAGATCCCGTCAGTTTTAGTTCAGCCTTTTCCCAAGAATTGCCCAACTCCTTTCTGCCACCTATCTCGCAGCTAGACCTTCGCACTGCATTAGTCTGGATAGTCTCTTGAATCCTCCTGTAATTAAATGACATCTATCATTCATATGGACTGTATTTTCAACAAAAATCAAACTATGTTATATTATGTCTACCAAACAGCTAAGCAGCAAAAAGAGTCATATGCTATGTTACTGTTCTGAGAACTTGACAAGAGCCGACACCACTATCTCGCTTGCCTAAGGGTTCGAAGGAGTCACCAATGATAGGAAATAAACACTGTATGTGTCTTGGAATGCTAACATTGGCAGCGTAGACCAATTTGCAGTCGCATAAGTGGGTCTTGATAGGCAATGGGTACCACAAAACACTTAAGCACATCGGAGTCGGAAGAGTTAAGACACAGGCTATGGGCGGGAAAAAATTCCAATCGAAAATCATAAAGACACTGACATCAAATGCCAAATGATTTTCCCAGCTACAACAGTGGAAGAGAAAATACTATGGACACGCGACTACAAGGTCGACATGCATCGGCGGTCGGAGCGCTTTACACTTTGGGTGCTTAGCTGCTTCGAGAGCCGCAACAGCGAAAGGTGAATCAGACAACAGCTTCCGATCAAACATGACTTAACATCCGATCAATAAAATATTAAGTGTTTGGAACAGATTTAAAACTTAGCAATAATCAAAAACCTGTTTCACTTCCAAACAGTGACCTTTCAAAGAACCATTGATCTGATTCATCTTCGACTAGCAAAACCAAACCCAAAATCGCGACCAACAACAATTTTCAAACAAAAGCAACTTTTTAAATAGGCCAAGAGTCAATCTTCAAAAATCATTCAAAAATAAAGTGTGACCAAAGTTTACGGGTCCAAACGATTCAATGCAGCATTAAAATCAAGAAGGGGGTCCAAAATTTTAAAAATTTGGGTAGAAAAGTTGCAGTTGCAATACCTTACAAGAAGTTGACCAACCTTTAGCTCAATTGGATCCAGATTCACCTTACTGTTCACCTTTCCATACTCTTATTCAGTCACAAACTCATAATCCACTTAGATCATAGCTAATGTAAATGCAAACTAACCACCTCTACAACTTGTTTGGAGGGCTAGGTTGCGTTTGAATTTGACACCCACCTTACATTTTTTGCCTTGGGATTTTGACAAGATGTTACCTAAGTTCGAACCAAGTGAAGGAATTCTGGTAGATGATCATTTGCAAAATTTTTACTTGGCTATAGAAGGACTATGAGATGGAGAGCATGAAGATGGGGTCTGTAGATTGGTTCCTCACACCTTGAAAGGAAAAGCAGCCTCATGGTATTTTTCCCTACCTGCAAATTCAATCACTGATTGGAATACTTTTAAGAGCCTCTTTAGAAGCAAATATGCAGTCCAAAAAACTAATGCATCTTTAATGAAAGGGTTATGTGCTCTAAAGAAAGAAAGGAAGGAAAGAGTGGATAATTTCACTCAAAGGTTTGATTCCTACCTAAACAATTTCACTGCACCTGACAAACCATCTGAAAATGCTCTAATTGAATACTATACCTTAGCTCTTGGGCCTGATCTAGACATGTTTTCCAAGAGATCGATTAGACCCACATTAGTAGAAACCTATGAAGAAGCTAAGAAGGTAGAGGCTGAGATGGAGAGTATAGAAAATTACCCTCTACAGTCAGAAGAGAATACTTTTGGAAACAAGAAACCGTTATTACTGACTAAGCATAAGGATGAGCAATCAGAGGATTTTGAAGGGATGGTGAAGATGATGCAAAAATTATCAAACAGAGTGATAGATTTAGAAAAGGAAAAAGAGGATCATAAACCATATAATCCTTCCTATAAAAAAGTGGAAGACAATAGTCAACCTAAACCTCGTCCACATAGTCCTTCACCAATGAATTTAACTGATGTAGGCATAGATAATTTTTGTACCTTTCATCAGCAGCCTCATTCTGAGAAGAATTTCCCATAATGGATTAATTATATGACATTAGTAATGAATCAATTATTGGAATCCAAATTGACAGAAACTGGTAAGGAGGAAGAAAAATATCATGAACCTATGGAAAAGCAAGAGGAAGATACCTTAGTTTTATAGGATTGTGTTTCTATGTTTGATACGGAAGAGGAAGATTTTTTGATACAAGGAGAAACACCAGAAACTAATGTAACAGCAAGAAGTCATAATATGTTAAAAGAAGATAATTTGATACTTCCTAAGAGTAGGAAACTTCAAGAAAACATGAAGAAGATAAAGAAGAACACTTTAACTATTAAAATACATGAATTTGTCATTTCAAGTCAGGATCCTAAGGAAATCAACACACCTCTAAAGCTTACTGAAGTTAAGATTGATAATGTTAAGAAGAATATTAAAGAACTTGAGATGGGATATGATATTGTGGAAGACATTAAAAAGGCTAAAGGGAATATCTCATTGTTTGAAATGTGCAATTTACCTCAGAAAAAAGTGAATATTTTAAAAGCACTTAAGGCACGAAACGAGGATCCTCCCAGTGACAACCAACCTAAGGAATAAATTGGTGAGGCAAGTTTAGGAGGGAAATTTAAGTATAAAACTCCTTCAATTCTCCTAACTTTTGAAATTTTCAACTATAATGTGCATAACTGTTTAGTGGACTCAGTAGCATCACTCAATGTTAGGCTACTTTTAGTTTGCAATAAAATCAATGGTCAACCTAAACCATCCACTTGGCAACTTATTCAATTAGATAGAAAAAATGTGAAGGTAATAGGAGAAATGGACGATGTTCTGATTCGCTTATCTCTAGATGAGAGGGTATGTCAGTACATTGACATTGTAGTAGCAGACATACCAGATGCTTATGGCTTGGTGTTGAGCTGAGATTGGTCAACAAGGTTAGAAGGATATTTTGCATCAAATTGGTCACATTTGTGGTTTCCTTTTAAAGGAAGTCCAAATCAGATAAAAGTGTTAAGAGAGCCTCAAATTAAATACAATGTCACTTAGTTAGAAGGGAAAATTGAACCAGTAAACTCTGTGTTGGGAAACTATCTCATTAAATTGGAACCGGGAAATTACCAAGCTGAAAAAGTCAGTAGTATACCTGAGACATGTAACAAATTTACAAGTACTCAAGGTAACCTTGGATAAAAATGGGTAAATTTAATGTTTTACTATTACTACATCTTAAACACGGACCATGTCATGGTCAAATTTTTACATGGCACTTCTATGAAGCATGTCTAATCAAGTTTTGATAATATCAAAACTACACACATGGTATAGCAATCATTGAAAGTGCGTTGTTTACTTCTAGGAAGCTTTCTATCTTTGAATCAACACAAGTCACAACTAACCGTTACATCCCTTCCACCATTGTTATTAATAACTTCAGCTTTTACTCTAGATTGTGTATCTTAACTATAACATGCCCCTAAATCTACAAATAAAAGTTTTTCCTGCCATAATAACTTGTAATTAAGATATAGGTACACAAACTATTTTTATATTCATAACCTTCGGTCTTGCCTAAGCCATGAAACATAGAATTATGTAAATCCATAACTATGGGATAAATATTTTAGGCTTTTCATTTTTTTCTGGATTCATCCTTTCTTGCAAACATTAACTTGAAACTATAATCTAACATTCCTACCACTGCTAATATAAACTTCATGATTGAACACCATACATGCGATGCATCCTATTTTTTATGCTATGTGTTCTCCCAATAGAAGAATTCTTATATCCAACCTTAAATTATCATTTTGTAACATGCCCAATTTAAAAGGTACAATTCATAAGATAATGACCTGGAACTCTTAACTAAGTTATATGCCTCCAAATGATTTACAAACAATGTTTCAATCATAAAACTATATAATGAATCCATTCTTAATGGTGCAAAGTTACATAATTACCATCTCCTTAAAGAGGTGCTCTTGTGAAGGGCCATTCAATATTTATCTCTAACCAATAAAACACAAGACTTATCCTTTAACTCCTATCCATAATATATCTTTACAAAATATTTGATCCATAACATTTTAGTTTTGTTGACGACAAAAATCTTAATGTGATTTATTAAAGGTTGTCAATCATTTCCATCGTTATTCACGACCTTGCAAGTAGTTATTCAGAACAATACATAAGGTACCGACAAATATCATTGTGATACCATTCAACTCTCATTAATGCTAATTTCTAAATATTTAACCCATTATAAGGACACAGAAAAATACAAGGCAATCAATAATTAAGCACAAAATAAAGGGACACCAATGTACGTGGTTCAACCAATACTCGGGGTTACGTCCACCAAACTATCGCAGAATGTCATATTTCCCAAAATAGTTGGTTACAAAATGAAAAAATTCTCTTACCATCTAATCTGCAACAACTATGTTGCTATACTGCCTCTTGTTTACACTTTCAAGACTCTCTAACGTTTGAGTCTAAATTACAACTTTTAATACCAGTTGGGGCAATCATTAATCCAGAGGTCATGGGAAATCCCAACCCTTGAACTAGCCATACACAAATCAATAATGATTGGGTCTATAAGCATACATACAATAAAAAGTCTGTTCAACAATGATTAATATATCATCTGCAGGTATAAGTATGTAATTTTCTATCCAAATAAATATGATTCGAGTAGTATTGATGCCTATTACTTAGTAATAAAATCAGATGTTTTCAAACAATAGAAGGTCATCACTTAGCATATCCAAATATGATTTCCTATCCCATCCAATAGGAACTAAATATAATTATGCCTATATATTTTTAATAAGTTCAGGTTTTATAACACCATAGAGGCTCGTTATTTGGTTTATAAACATAAAGGATTACCTACCCATGTCACACATCAAGACCCATACCAAGATAGGTTCTTTTTCTATCAGTGTAAAATGTCATGGAGTATCTTGTGGAGAATACACATGGTATATATATAACTTCACCTACTCTCATCGAGGTACTTCTGCGTGGTATACGCAACTCATTAAGAACATTAAAGATCCATGAGCATTGGCAAGCAGTGACTGTGAAGCCCCTATTCCATTTTCTACCTATCCCCTGCAAGGCCTTCCATCAACACCCACCTTCAATTTCATTTATACAGCATTTAAGCTGCAGTTAGCTTAAATGCATAATACTTTGTGGCAAGGGCTAACACGGTTCTGATGTTATCTATTGTAATAAAATGATAATGCTTTAAACCTATCTATTAAATCACCCTGATAAACAAAGGTTTGATTTATAAAACATTCACTTCATTACGTTTTTTATCAAATGAACTAATTCCAACATAAACAGAAAATTGATCTCTGGTCATTTCACCTCATCCGTGTGCTTTGCTTGCGCTATGCAATATTTTGTTTTCAATCAAACCCGTTGGAACGAAATCCATATGTTTGTAAGAAAAAGACAGTTGAATACATGTATTAGGGTGGAATTAAACGTTGACAGGTTGGATTTTTGGCTTGAGATATAATTCCATAAATTGCACATCTTAGTGTGAAGTCATTTTAATCCATTTTTCCACTAAAACAATATTGATAATTATCATTCCCAAGTTTCAAATATTGATAATTATCAGTCCAAGGTTGCAACCTAACAAACCACTAGATTCTGGGTGGAGAATACACCATGGTCTCAGTATTTTAATACGGTACTTAAATCTATCCTACATGCATACATGAAGCTAGCTAAATACCAGAAAGAATTAAAGCATAGAGGTACTTAGACCCAAAAGCCGAAATCCAAATACTCCTAGAGAGAAAAATATCCCTAATAAGAGGTTTATTAACATTCCACACTATGGACACTAACCTTAGTCGTGATGTGGCATTAGACATATGTCTAAGGCAATAAGAAGAGGCCTCAATTCCTTATTCACATGTTATTAATACAAATATTTTCAAAGTGATATTAAGCACATATATAAAGCATGGAAGGGGAAGAAGCATACAGTAGAGCCCGTCCAAATTCAGACTGTTGTGGATGCAATATATATGTGAGCCACAGATTACTATTTTCGGTGCATTTTTTTCGTCTTCTAGAAGCAACACACACCACTCCTCATGAAATGAAATTTCTCAAAGCAAATGAAAAACCCCCACTAGATGCAGTGCTTTTGGATTTCCCTTTTAAGCTCTAAACACCCCCTCTTCCCAAGGAAATTCTTAACCTATTAATAACAGAAGGTACGACGGTCTTTTCCTAGGGTGCGCCAAGCGTCCTATAATCAAGGTAGAAATTCTTCCATCATTTTTTCTGAGGAAAATATCAATTCATGAGGCAAAAATTATGCAATCATTTTGGCTAAGGCGTGTCTCTTTAATTCAACTGTCAGGAAACCACCTCTCTAGCATGTGTCCAGCCAAAGAGTAGTATTTTTTTGCCTTACCAAACATTTTATTTTAAGTACGATGTAAAGGTTAAGGAAGTAATTGCAATCTGGACATTCTAATAGTATCTGTCCAAGAATCCTCATAATATGTAAGTAAAACATATATATATATANATTTAAACTATTCCTTTTATCATGCCTATCATTGTAGACATCACCTATGGCCATTTTAATACACACACACACACACCTATATATATGGTCATATATTACCCCAATATTTGTCCCTATGCACATAGTCTAGGTAGGGGTATTTTTCCCTTTTAATTATTAAATGGTGTATGCTAATGACGATGTCTCCCTTTTCATATTTTTAAGCAGCCATGACCTAATTTATTAGGTTGGTTTTCCATTTTATATTTCAACTACTTGAATCCACTATGTCATGGAAAAAAAACAAAAGGATCAAGTGGCTAGGATAGGGTATCCTACCTGGGATAATCTCCGTGAAGTAGGAATCCCTTACAGGGCGAGACCTTAGCTATCATATAGATATGTACGACTGCATTATTGATTTTTGGCTCCTTGACCACTTGTATTTTTAACTATAGTGGGCTGAGTTGTTTGTCATTTAAGTTGCGTCCAAGTATTAGGTCTCCTGAGTTTGTCGCTTATGTAACCAACTCATATTGAGTTCTAGGTCTTGTTTTTGGTGGGGCCTTGACCTTGATATCCACACCAAAACAATTAAAATAACAATTTTTACAAATACAAAGTATTTAGTGTACAACAAGCGGGATGTTACAAGACCCATCCCAATGTCCTTCAATTTTCACGGGCTGATGAAATTGATTGTAACATAGGAGAGTTAGTTTCATATGTATTTTGTAATTCAAATTCAATAGAAGTAGATAGTTTTTACATTCTTTATTTTGATGGTTCTATGATAATGGAGGGATCAGGGGTTGCCTATGTCCTGATTGATCTAGAAAATAATTAACATTTTCTTTCATGTAAGTTAGAATTTGAATGCACAAATAACATTGCCGAATATGAAGCACTAGTTCAGGGACTTAAAAAAGCAATAGAATTAAAAGTAAAAAATCTAAAAGTATATGGAGACTCTGAAATTGTTACTAAGCAAATTCGAAACAAAATACATTGCATTTAACCACATTTGAAAAATTACCAAAATGAAGTTTCATATTTGCTGATAAATTTCCATGCATTCAATATTGTGTCCATTCCTAGATTAAAGAACACAACAGCTGATTTACTAGCTACCTCAGCCGCAATATTAGTACCTTCAAATAATAGATACTCTATTGAATTACGTTCTAGGCCTTCTGTTCCATATATGATCACAAATCTATGGGTTTTTGACAATGATCAAGAAATTTTGGAATGTTATGAATGATGATACTTTCAAAGGAGAAATAATAGATGATGAAGAACATCAAGTAGAATTAAAATTCGGGAACTTTATTCCTAAAGGAGTTAGGACCTTGGAATGAATGTTTGATTTATATAACAAATTCAAAAAACTAGCGAATGTGAAGACTCATAGCTCGTCCTTACAATTTGACCTGATAAATTTAGGGACTGAAGCTGAACCCAAATATGTAAATTTGGGGGAAGTGTTGTTCTCTAGGTGAAAGGAGTAAATTCATCAGTTTATTCAAGCAGTACAAGGATGTGTCTTCTTGGACCTATAAATAACTAAAAACTTATGACACAAATATCATACAACATGTTATCCCAATCAAAGGTTGAATTAATCCCTACCAACAACCTTTGATAAACATGCATCCTAAGCTGAAACCTTTAATTCAAAGTGAGGTAAAAAAGTTACTCGATGCTAAAATCATATTTAAGGTCAAGCATTCAAAATGGGTTTCTAATTTGGTGCCAGTATGGAAAAAGTCCATAGAAATCAGACTTTGTGTAGATTTCAAAAATCTTAATCGTGCATCAGATAAAGATAATTATCTGGTCCCACCCATGGAGCAAATACTATAGATTGTTTTAGGTTCTAATTTTTTTTTGTTATTAGATGGATTCTTTGGTTATAATCAAGTATTAGTAGCTTAAGAATACATGTTAAAAACCAGTTCAAAACCAAGTGGGGAAATTTTGCATATAGGAGGATGCCCTTCGGACTTTTAATGTTGGAGCTACATTCCAGAGGGCCATGGATATAGATTTTTGTGGTCTGATTGGCCATAGTGTTGTGGTTTATCTATATGATGTCACAATATTTTTGAAAAAGAGAGAAGATAATTCATTTCATTTAAAATATATTTTCAAGTGCTGCGAAAAATATGGTATTTTACTAAATCCCAAGAAATGCATATTTGCAGTCATAGAAGGAAAGCTACTGGGTCATTTCATTTCTAAGAAAGGGATATCCATAGACCCAGAGAGGATTAAAGCCATATAACATATCCTTTTATGCCATAATAAAAAGGGTATGCAATCTTTTATGGGGACAATCAACTTTGTGTGAAGGTTTGTACCAGAGTTTGCTCAGATCATCAAAACTTTGAAACAAATGGTTAATAGAGTGTGTAGTTCAAATGGAATGATTTGGAGAAGAATGCATTCATCCAGATAAAAACATCTTTTTCTCATGCTCCATCACTCAAAAGTCCAAATTTTGAAAAGGACTTTATTCTATACACTTTTGCATATGATGATTCATTAATAGTTGTGCTTACACAAAAAGAATACGGGCCTGGAGATGAGTACCCCATATCATTTATGAGCACACTACCAGGGGCTGAATTGAATTATCCAGCAGTTGAAAAAGAGGCTTAAGCATTTTTTAAATCAATAAAACAATTCAGGCCATATATTCTTAGGAATCGCACCAAAATAATAGTTCCACACCCAGCTGTATGATCTTTTTTTGTGCGAAAAGAATTAGGAGAAAAAAGAGGCAATTGGGTGACTTCTTTACAAGAATACGATCTTGAGTTCAAAGCAGCATCCATAGTTAAAGGATAAGGATTGTGTAAACTAACGACTGAATGTCAAAACAATGAAGAAAGCAACTCAGATAATGAAGCTGAACTACAGATGGTTGATTTACATCCTTTGTTTACAGCTCCAGATTCCTGATATCGGGACCTAGTCCATTACCTCAAGAAGGGTACTTGCTGGAGCATTGGAGTCCCAAGCAAAGAAGAGCGTTATGTCTCAAATCAGCTGTATATCAGATAATTGATGGAGTACTATTTAGAAAGAACTATGATGGTGTCTTTCTCAATTGCTTAGAACAAGAATATGCAAATAAATTTGTAGTAGAATTGCATGATGGACCCGTTGGAGGTCAATTTTCAGGGGACACAACAACACATAAGCTTCTTAGATCTAGATACTACAGGCCTACATTGTTCAAGGATGATCATGCTCATGTTAGAAAATGTGATGCTTGTCAGAGATGCATTGAAAGCATGACCATTGAAACCAATAATTATATCAGAACCATTTAAACAATGGGGAGTCGATATTATTGGAGAAATAAATCCAAATTCGTCCTTGCAGCACAAGTATATTCTGACAGCAATTGATTACTTCACCATATGGGTTGAGGATATTCTGCTATGAAAAGTAAATGGAGATACAATTCTGAATTTCTTACAAAATCACATTATGACCAGGTTTGGGGTTCCAATTTCCCTGGTTTTTTATAATGCTACTTACTTTTCTTCTATTAGATTAACCACATTTTCTAATGAAAGAGGAATTAAGTTGCATTATTTTGCACACTATTATCCATAAGGAAATGGTTTAGCGGAATCCAAAAAATAAAATATAATTAGAATTATTAAGAAAACAGTAATAGAAAATCAAAGGAGCTAGCATTTAGCGTTAGCTAATGCTCTTTGGGATGATAGAGTCACACCTAAGAATTCCTTAGGTGTGTCACCATACACTCTTGTTTATGGAAAAGAAGTTGTCCTCCCTCTTAATATTCTATTTCCATCTTTCATAATAACCCAAGAATATAGGGGTACTAATAATGAAATTCTACAAATGAGAATCTATAATTTGTGGAAGTCAGAAGAGTCTAGTTCCAAATCCAGGGAAAGGTTTAAGCATCAACAAGAAGTAGTGAAGCGTTGGTTTGACAAGCAAAAAGCTGGGAACAAAGAGTTCGAAATAGGAGATCTAGTTCTTAAGTGGGATCACCCGCATGATGAAAAGGGAAAGCACACCAAGTTTTAGCAATTATGGGTATGCCATTTCTAGATTGCAGCAAAGCTAGTCCCTTCAACTTACAAGTTGCAGGATTTACAGGGATGGGAAGAGAACTTACTAGTAAATGGTTTAGTTCTCAAGCCTTGCTTTTCTTTATCATTTTTTGTTTGGTTTACTTGTACATAGGTAAAAATTTGGTTTCTTGCTTACTTTAGGGTATTTTCAGTTGTTTGCTTTATTTTCTTAAGAGTTTGGTTGCTTGTAAATGTTTGTTTGCTTATGGTCAAATAAAACAACACTGCTTTTGGTTGTATGGAGTTCATCAGAATTCTAGATTAACTTAAATATTTGACTACAAGACTGCCTGCTATTGATTCATATAATGTGAAAATAAAGTACTTTCTTCAAGTTTAGCATATTTTCTAAAATGGTTATGAACACATTGAGGTCTTACTTAATCGTTGTTAAATAGCTCAGATAGAAAAGTCCAGAGTACTATTTTGAGGCTGCATCCATATCACATTAAAATTTGTCCTAGGGGGCGACAACAAAAAACCCATGGAAAGGAAGCAAGGTAAACAATGCATTATATTTAAATAATTCCATGCCATGAATTGAAATCAAAAAGGTTAATGAGAGTCAAAATCTCTTGGAAAAAGCAAAATGTATCAAAACATGTGCTGAACCACATCAGTACGCATGGGATTGCCAAAGTTATTCTCCATCCATGATTTGAAATTAAAATATCTCTCACACAAAAGGACACTATGGATAGTGGATCCTGAATCAAAATGTAGAAAGAAGGCAAACAGGAGGACTCAAAAAGGGGGAAAAAGTCAAAAATCACAAAAAGTGCAAAATGGCATGGAAATGAGGAACAAACAGATATATTTGTTTACCATATGTTATGATCATGTGTTGTCTAAGTTGGAAACTACTCAAAGAAAGAGGTAAAATGAAACTCATACTCTTGGCCTCAAAAGAGTTATCTAGACTTTGAAATTTTGGTTCCCCTGTTCCTTAACTTGGACTATAATCAATGATTAAAGTGCATACATCTTACATTTTTGGAAATATAGATATCTTGAAGAATTTAGCAAGTTTGTATTATCAAAACAGTCTGTTGATCAAAAAGTAAATTTTTCAGAGATCTATGTTCACCAGGTAGTCGCCAATTGTTGCGGCTACAACTATTTCCCCAAAAAAATTTAATTTTAGGGACCCCCCCTTTTTATTTTTTTTTATTCAAAATGGCATAGGATTATTTTGTTATTACCATGGTTTTTCTAAGTTGAGAATTTTCTTGAAAAAACTTGGTCTTTTTCAGTTTTTTGTATTAGATGCTTAGTTAACTACTTTTCCAATACCAGAAGCATAGTGGAATACCTTTCCGATGTTGTGGAACAAGAACCATTAAGCCTGTTGAGTGCCTTTGGACTCCCTCACTGATACATCGGACCTAGTTTTTTTTATTCTTGGGTTTGATTTCCCAATGTTACGGCTTTTAGTGTGATATTTGTCCAATGAACTATTTTCTTTCACCTTCTGATATTCGATAATGTTTTATTTGCTTTTGGTTGATTGACCGGAGCAAGCCAGGGTATAGTGTCTATCTCACGTGGGATTGCAGGAGGATAATTCAGAAAAGTTTCGAAAGCATCATATTCCTTTTTTTGACTCTGAAGAGTCTATTTCTACCGGAGTTCCAATACCTATTCCTATAGTACAACCCACGATGGTAGAACAGTACATTGCCGATGTTGCAGAGGAGGATCAGTTTTTGATTCTGAAGGTATAACTTAGTGGTTCCGATGTCCAAATGAATTAACATATCACTGGGTCTGTAGTTTTGTTCTCACCCACCATTGTGGCGATCCTCCAGTTTACTCTTTTGATTGATTTAATTTTTGTCTTCCGATTGTTTCCTGCCCAGTCATGGGTATATATGTGTGGAAATGTGACTTGTCATTTACCATTTGGATTTGTCATTTGCACTATAAAAGCATTCCAGATAAGTTGTGCACACATAGCTATCAAAACTTGGTTCGTTATGCTCTACACCCATGGATTTTCAGCTTGTTTGATCACTCGCATCACTCTTGATAGGTAGGTTTACCCATAGCCTTGTCACTTTAGGCAGTATTGGTTGATTTTGAACTATTAAGTGCATTAAAGGTTAGGTTTTTTTTTTGCATAGAAGTTTAGGAATGTTTTTCCTCTTTACGATGATTTTGTGGATGTTTTACATTGAAGGGGGGGGGGGGGGGGGTTTAGCTGTTTGAGGTATCATTATTGTGGGAGTCTGAGTCTGTATGTCATAGAAGAATTATGGATGTGTTTGCACCGGCGCAAGTTGTTATGGCATGGTGCAGACAACATTTGTGTTGTCTACACCACCCTTTTCTTGGTCTTTTCATGATCCGCCGGGGGCTAGTAAGCCGTCTTCTTGCAATGAATTTTCCCCATGGGACTAAGAAGGGTTTTTTTCAGTCGATTAGGATTTTTCTTGAAGACAGTTGCTATGTAGGGTTTAGTTTTTGAGATTGAGAATTATGTTGAGATATAGTGGTCAAATCAGTCTGATAAGTACCTGTGTGATACGGAGATTGTTCGATCGATTAAGGTTTCGAAATAGTGGAGCTTAGGAAAATTTAGGAAGCAGTTTGCAGGGTTTTTTCTGGTTATATCTTTCATTTATAAAGGTTGTGTTTAACTTATTTTAATAGCATGCATGTCAAGGAGGTAAATAAATTGGTATATTTTCTTGTGTGTTGCTATAAGCACTTGTTAAGAGCTCGGTTAGCCTAAAACATGTTGTTTGACTGTGACAGGTTAATTGATATAACAACAACATGTCAAAGAGACAAAATAAGAAAGATCAGATGGTTGAAGGAGAGCCTGAGGTAGAAATAATCACCAGAGTAGAGTTCATCTATGAAGACACCAAATCCACCACTGGAGTTGAGCCAGAATACAAGTGGGGAGAAATTTTTAGACTGATCTCAAACTAAGATGTACCTAATGCTAGGTTTGGAGAACTAATGATCTATGCTAACATTGGGAATTCAGCGTTGATGAAAGTAGCTAAAAGGATCAAATTATTTCCCTGTTCAGAAGTAATAGGATGGAGTCTCCCCAGGGCATATGTGACGACAATGATTCTAGAAAACACTACAAAGCAAGGCTATATTGCATATAGCCCTGCCTATGTCTCCATGGCATACCATTTACCTTTAGCACAAGTCTACCTAATAGAGAGTTGGTTGAAGGAGGTAGCTTTGGACCTAGTAGAAACTAAAAAGATAATGATGATACTAGGAAAGAATTTCCAAACTAGACCTTCCGAAGAATATGACACCTCTACTCTCTATGTTCCCTACAAGTTTATTGCATTGATGCTCAATGGGATTTTTGGCAGAGCACATGGGAAGAGTTTCAAGATAGGTTGGATATCAGTTATATTTTTCATGGCTACACAAGGAACCATCTTCAACTAGGCCAATATAGTGTCAAAAATCATTTCTACATGTACAAATGTAGCATTAGGAGGAGTATCTCAGAATAAATCTAAATTTTATATGAGCTCTATTCTAATTGATTGCATACTGTGCACCCCGACTTTCCCTAATTTGAAATGCAACTCGAAGAAGGACAGAACCCCAATATATACAGCCTATAAATTGTTGTGGGCACATAAGTATTACAGTTATTATAGGGAAATTTGTGATCATTTCATTATGCCCTTATATACTCTAATTTTCTTGATTGAATGTAATTGCATGTTTGAAGATGCATTTAAAGTCATACAACAGTTTGGGGATTATTTTTTGATGGAGGATGGATTATATGTAAGGATGTATCATGGCTCCAGATCTCCTTCTCTACTACCAAAATATGTTACAGATTATGTACTCCACAAGGAGGCAGTTAGACAGCTGTACATTGATGGAGTATGGAATTTTTTGTTTGAACATAAGAAGGCAACGTACCCTGCAGTACCTTTCTTACTTAGAAGCTATAAATTTTCAAGGGTAAAGAAGGAAATAGAGTTTGTTAAAGAGCTAGAATATTTTCACTTTGGAGAAATGAATTTTCATAGAAATGACTCCCATAACAAAGCAGCTGACTACTATAAAGAAGCTGGAATTCATTTTGAGTACACTGACTTCTGGGATAAAGATGAAGAGGCATTCTGCAATGCAAAGAACATAACAGCCCTCAAGAAAAGAGTCAAGCAAAAAATAACAACTATGGGTGGAAAAGGAAAGACTTCAGAAAAGGCTAAGAATTTAGAAGAAGGTGAGGCCAAGAAAAGAGAAGAAGATACTAAAATACTAGCATAGGAAGCAGAAAATTGGTTACAAATTGAAGAGGAAGAAAACAAATGAGCTGCTAAGAAAGCAGCTAGGAAGGAAGAAGAAGAATGAAAAATAAAAGAGGAAGCTGAAATAAAGAAGAAATAGGAAGAAAGTGCATTCATTAGACTAACAAAAGCCCAAAAGGAGAAGAATCCTACAGAGCAAGTTGATGCACAAGAAGTATAAGACGAAATACATCAAGAGTAAGGACACTCTGATATTGATCCCTTGGAACCTATTGTATCTTCTAGAAGCATATTAGGAGAGGATTCAATTTCTAAAATTGATTTGATTCCTTTCATGTCTACCAAAGGGGACGAACTTCCTGATTTTAATACCATTTTTTATGACAAAGAAAAGAAAAGAATCGTTAAAAGAACTGACAAGAAGGTAGATACTAGGGGACAACTAGAAAAAATTGTGATAGACAAGAAATTGGTTCATGGTACACATAAATATCCATGGTTGATAGTGAGAGATGAGGTAGCTTTAACCTTAGCGACTTAAGAAAATGTGGACAGTGTCATGACTGATATAGAGCAGTCATGGAAGAATGTGGCCCAAATGAAGGAAACCTTAAAGGAGGAAAGAGATGAAAGCTAGAATCTAAAGAGAAAATATGAATATATGACAGGAAAAGTCATATCTGAGTTAGTTTGGCCATAGTACAGGTTACCGTCGGCCGGATCTAACTCAGGATCAAAAAAAGCCCAAATCCCAAGCAAGTTGCACTTATCGGGCCTGAACAGGGGATGATGTCGCTATTTTTTGCCTAATAGGTGTGACCAGGTCACCGTTAAAACCCCAAAAGGTGCGACATCACTCAGAAACATAGACCACTTATGTCTGTGAAATCTGTGCAACCCCCTCACCTATTTTTGAAAACATTTTGTGACCCCCTTGCCAAATTTGATCAGAAATGTGCTGTCTGTCAATCAGAGGTTAAATTTTAGTTTAATAGGGACTATCATTGCAGCTTAGCCACCTCTATCCAACATAGTAGTTCAAATTCAATTTCTCTTACAATTTACTGCAATTTCCTGTACAAACAATGTGTAAATTCACAACAAATTTTAATGACTTAATGAATCTAGCTTAACTAAATTTGACAATTAAATTAACATTCTTGCTTACCCTTCCTCCACTACCCAGTAATCACCCTCCAGGGTATTATGGGATATGACAAAGGGAAATCTCATATAGTCCTAGGCCCTTTACTGAATATTGTTCTAAACCATTAAAACCGAATGACCTAGAAGGTAGAGGGGGTAGAGAAGGATGGCTTCTCATGATGCTAAGCATCCTCCCTATTGACCAACCTTGCATCTGTGAGGTGACCCATGGATATATGGATGGGATTAGTCCCATTGTGTTGAGAGCCTAACACCTTTTCTTGGTTGAAGAGGAATATAGGTGTAAGGTAGTCATCTAATTAGGCCATCAACATTCAAGGTTAACAACTATATCTGTTTACAAATTTCTGATTATTCACTGCTTGCATACACAATGACATGTACTCTAGAACAATATGATGAATTCATAAACCATTTATAGCTACCAAATACCAAAAATACAGAAAAACAAATAGACCATACCAAGTAATCAACCCAACTCAATTCATCACGCCGAGAGAGCCTTAAAATTTATCAATTTACACTAAGTTCAAACAATCTGCAGTCTTTGAGAACATAAGTCCTTGACTAATTCAACTGTGGGAGGTACTTGGGCTCTGTCGAGAAATTCATTATGAGGAGTAACATGGGAAACCCATAGTAACTAGCCACTGAGTGGAATTTCCAAGCGAAACAGGCAACGACCCCTACCGATTGAGTAGAAATGCCTGTGAGGAAAAGTGCAAGTGCTGTCATTTGGTAGTCTTGGTGGCCGAGTGACCACCTACAACCAATAGGAATCCATTGAGACTAGGGTCCAAAAATCATTCCCACTAGTTTGATAAACATCTAACACAATTGATCCCCCATGCTCTTCCTCACGCCTAATAGGTGAACCACAACCATTCAGAACATTAAACCAACACCTTCGAAACTACTCTCAATGACCTCGCACAGCATCAGAAAGCCATACAACCTCTTATTCAGATTCAGACCCGTATCATTCTAAACCAGAACTCCACACAACACCATCAAGCCCCATCATTGGTGCAAATCCGGATCCATTTTCTTGCATAACCATAGTAAGTGGACCCATGTCCACAACACAATCTATCACCAATAACCCTACAGGTGGCCCAAACACAATCATGAAAAATGTCATCAGTCAGCTGCCACCACCCATAGTGACCAGCCAAGCTGGCCCATCAACAACACATGAGGGTCGTCGCCCCTCCACATACACTGCCCCTCCTACCACACAGGGGGGTAGTAGACCTTCTACTTACATCCTTCCTACTGTCATACATGGGGGCAATGTCCCTACCACCCACATTGTCCCTCCCACCACACTTAGGGGAATTGGCCCATCTACAATTGCACAACCAGGACCCTAATCATGCAGTGCATTATGCACCTGTAAACCCCACCACCATTGTTGCCCCATATCACATCAACCTGGGGTCAAATATGCCATTCATGGCTCGTCTTAACCTACCTGATTTTATTTAGTTAACAATCAACCCCATTTACCACCAAGCTTTCTGGCCACCCATGCCAACCAATCTGCCATCAAACATTCCCAAGTTTGAAGGAAAAGTAGGGGAATGTCCCCAAAACCACATAATAACATTTGATCTATGGTTCTCATCAAATAGCATCGTAGATGATTCCATCAAGCTGAGGCTATTCCAATGCACCCTTATAGGTGTTGCGGCCAAATGGTACATTGAGCTACCACAAGACAAGTAACCTGATTTCAACTCCCTAGATTTCATGTTCCTATAGTATTTCCAACTCCCTATCAGATAATATGAGAGGGTGGAGATCTTGCTATCCTGTCATCAGAACAATGCCACTCATATAATTGACCATATCCATGAGTGGTGACGACACTGTAGCTTATGTAAAATCCAACTTGATGATAGGATCTTCTTGGATTGGTTCCTTAAGACCTTGCTCCCACCCATAGAAAAGGACGTCGCATCTAAACATCCCCAATATGAAGAAATGGCCATACTGAAAGAACAATAGTTTTACCTGATCTACGCTCAGTCAGGATACCTATATACCATCATCCCAAATGCTCCTCGCACTAGCACCTCTTACTGTGACACACCAAGGGCATCCCATGCTGTAGACGGTGTCATAGGATCAGTCTCCCAACAGCCATAGCCCTGTCGGACACCACCTATAGCTCCACCGCAACCAAGCAATACTGATAGCATTGCTTACCAAAACCAAACTCTAGACTATGCCAGAATGATGTCCCAGTCTGGAGCAATAACTTCCTACCCACAACTTATCCCACCGCAGTAGGCTTAGGCCATGGTTTGGCCAATACAGTAGTATGTGGGGAAAATTCCCATGTTTATGGCACCACCATCCCCACAAATATAGTATGCACCGCTATTGCAAGTAGTCCAAGCCCCCGCCGCCACCCCCGCTCCACCCGCTCCATTGGAACAAGTGTTCACACAGCAAAACCATCCCAACTAGCATGCCCCCAACAATCAACAATTGCAAGCTAGAAATAATCAACCCTGGAACCAAGCCAAGAACCAACCACAGGGAGGTGGTCAACAACCAAATCCTCCCAACAATGCTATGGCAAAGCAGCCATCCCAACACCCCCCATGACAAAATGCACCAAGACACAATGCCCCATTGCAAACAAACCAACCATGCACATACTGTGAAGTCTATGGTTACTACACATTTGAGTGTCCCCTCATGGGTTGCGCTAAGCAAGCCATTCAGAACGAGGCCCAACAAACTACCAATTTGACAAACGAATCCCAACCCAACCCAACACCACAAGGACCTCCTCCTATGGTTCTTCAAAACCTGCTAGCAGTCCAAAGGTTGGTAGTAACCACACCTCCTCCCCAAGCCAACCCTAATGCTCCCGGGGCACCTCCTATGACATAAAAAGGTGTCCACTACCTGCTAGCCATGACAATGGAAGAAGTCAACTTACAAACTAGTTGAAATCAGTACGATACCACCACTGAACCCGTTGACACGTCAACGGCCTCCACGTCCAAATAGATCAATGTACCTCTTTAGCTACCCCGATTCCCCCACCCCCCCATACACTGAGTTGCACATAATGCCATGGCTAGAGCTGCTGTCAGCTATAGCATCGTGGACGATTTGGCCCATATCTGCTTTTGAGGTACTCAAAACATGCCCAACATAGCGAAAAGTGTTACTAGCCTCCCTTGGAACAGTAGAACCCTCTGACTCCAAGTTGATCACATTTGACATGGAGAACAAAGAACCATGCATTCCATCCACCATCGCCTTTCAAATCCTGGTGTCTATCTAGAACATGGTTATGCACCCGTGCATAGTTGATGAGGGGGCATCCATATGCATTATATCTACCCTAGTCTGGCAGAAACTGGGATCCCCAATTTTGCAACCATCCTCCACAACTCTGTGGCCTTATGATGGCCATGCTATCAAATCCTAAGGAATCCTCCCCCATGTCCCCATCACATTAGCCAGGAAGATAGTATTGATTGACATAGAGGTTGTCAATGTCCAACTAGACTATAACCTTCTCCTTGGGAGATGTTATATGTACGCCATGATAGCGGTCGCATCAACTGTCTTCTGTATCATTATTTTCCCCCACGAAAGGAAGATCATGATGGTTGATTAACTCACTTATCATGATCTACAAGGGTTAACGACACTCACCAGTGTTATCCCTACCATCACCACCATTGAGCCACAAGTGATGACCACACACACCAAGGTTGTCCCTCCAATAAACACCATGGTTGAAAACAAACCATCCTCCCCATTGTTGAATGTGGGCCCTAGGTTGTTCGCTAATACCACCATGACAGCTCCTTTCCCATTAGTGTCACCACCACTGACACAAAATGAAACTGTGAACTTGTGCATGGTCTTATCAAGCACCACTACACCCAAATAACAACCGCAGCCGTAGCCCCAACCACAACCACAACATTGTTCATAGCTACAACACCAACAATAGATGAAACATCATTCGTAGCCACAGTACTATGCACAACCGCAACCACAATGTCACTCCCACATACAACAATCAGGGAGTTATCTAGGCTTATCTCCAATCCATAAGATTCCCTTCCTCTTCCCCCTACCTGGTGTCATGAGCAAGCCAGTAATGGCCACCTTAATCCTAACCGAATTTACATTGGGAATTCCAGTGTGCTATCTTGATCCACCAACTCAACCACCTATGCCCCAAGTTATCCAAACCCTAGTGCAACCCATTGCAGTCGAGTCTTGCCCTCCACCCAGCCTACAAAATCCAACTTCCGCACTCGCACCAGCATTGCCCCACCCAAAAAGGGCTAGGGAAAATAATTCCAAAGCTACTGTAGAACCTTAGCCAGTCCTACGTTGCACTGTCTTTGAGAAATAGGGACATTCAACTCAGAATTGCCCTGAGATCCCAATGATCCATGCGCATTTGGACACCATTGATTCAAACAAAAACCTCCCTATCATTGAGATTCCAAGCGTGCCAGTAGTAAGAAATAAGGAATTGTCTGGTTTGTATGGATATTACTCTCACCATTGCCAAGATTTGCCCAAATTTTGAATGGCTCTCACTGACCTCTGTGAAAATTTCCTTGAGTTTGAGATCACCTTCATCGAAGAAGCTCACCCACCACCTCGTTCTTTCGACACCATGTCCATTTACATGATGTCCACCTCCACTGACTCACTCATCTCCTCATCCAATGGTGATCCATTAGACCTGTCTCTTCATTGATTCCACAATGATGAGGAGATACTGGAAGCTCTGACCGCCTCGGAATACCCATGGGATGACATGCACCATTGGTCGTTCTTCCTCCCTGAAAAACTTTTTTCGCAGTCTTACCCATTTTCCATGGAAACCAAATATTTCATCCATGGGAAGTTCGACTGGTTCAAGAACCCCATCCCAAAACTGGATTCCTTTGAAGAAGGGAATATGGAGAACATTTTTCCAACCATTAAAATCGACTCCTCAACCAATTCTGAGATTGTTGAAGAAATCATGCTGGGGGCATCTTGCTCCCCAGGTCGATGCCTACAAAGCTCTCTTCCAAGAATTCTGTGACATCTTCACTTGGTCTTACACCAAAATACCTGGCTTGGATCCATCCATCGTAGAACACCACATCGACACATGGCCCGATGTGGCTCCTATACGCCAAAATCAATGGCCCATCCACCCATCCAAAGTGGCTGCGGCTAAACCTGAGATAGAGAAGCTGCGCACAGTCGGCTTCATTTATCCCATTGCATACACCACTTGGGTTTCTAATCCTATTCTGGTGAATAAGAAATAGGGTACCATCCACGTTTTCACAGACTTCTGCAACCTTAATGGGGCGTGTCCCAAAGACAACGTCCCCACACCTTTCATTGATCAGATTATCGATGCATGTGCTAAACATGAAGCCTTTTCCTTCATGGACGGATTTTTTGGATATAACCGAATCCAAATCTAGAAAGAAGACCATTATAAGATGGCATTCACAACCCCGTGGGGCACATTCGTGTATCAATTCATGCCCTTTGGCTTGAAAAATGTTGGATCCACCTTCCAGCATGCCATGACACACTACTTCTGCAACCTCATTCACATCATGTTGGTTTGTCTCGACAACCTCTTTACACGGTCGTGGAAGAAAACACAACACATAGATTAATTGCGACAACCCCTGCAATGGGATCTACCTGAAGAAATTTTATGCTTAACATCACCAATGAGTCCCTGTATTTTGTTTTTTGCATTTTCAACATTTTTGAGCACAAGTCAGGGCACCACCATTAGCTGCTAACCCAAAGTCACCCAGAACCTGTTCGAGACACCCCTCACACCTCTGGGCTTACATTTTTATCTCTTTATGAGACCATTGTCTCATCTTTAATAAATCAATTTCAGGACCATTTCACACAAGTCACCTCAATTTACAAGCCACGACATGATAATGGAAGTGTCTATGTACCTGTACTTGTATCACACTTCCTGACCGCTACTCATGTAAGTTTTTGGGCCACCGACCATTAAGGAATGCTAATTTTTAATTTTATTTTGTATTTTAACACATAGTTGTTTTTTCCATCAACCACACCTTATGTGGACTTCTGTATCATTGTCCACAAAATGATTTATTTTTCTTGTACGTATTTGGCATATAAGTGCCCTTTGACTTGCAATCACATCACATGTAGTCAGGGTCGTCCATCACAACACACACACACGCTCTCCTAACCTCTGTTCGAGAGCCACCTCAGTTTGCGTGCCTCTGCTGTGATCTATCCCATGCATGTATTGGTATGTTTGAGAGCCTTCTACTATGTCCATACTATGTGGATGACCTTTGGACCATTTTCCACCATCCCAACATGGGGCATCACTTGTTCCACCGCAGTTGGTTGACCATACTGGAGTTTCATTTAAGCTCTTTTATGACTCCTTAAAACAATGAAAATATAGCCGAGTGCAACTGCTTCATTTCCCGCTCACTAAAGAATAGGAAAGGCCATCCACATCATCTTGTTTACCTCCTTTTGCAGACCATGTAGACCATCAATTGAAAAGGACCTCCTTGGCACCGTCAAGCCAAGACCGTTCCCCTATGCATACTTTTATGTTTTCTCAGGCAGAGGGGCCACACCTTACAAAAAAAATCACTATTGGTTGTCATTAATCTCTTTTCCAGCCATCTCATCAAGAAAAGATTGCTGAGCAAACTTGGTTTCCTTCATGTTCGTAAAAGTATCTGAATGACCATCCAGTCAGTATAGGTTTAACCTTTATTGGCCTGATTGGACCACCGATGGTAAAGAAGTCTCTCATCCCCCAAAGGATGGGTGAGCTCTCCTATGAATAATTTAATCCTTTTTCAAGCACAGGAGACTACCAATGAAAAAGAGCCCCCACTGGACTCTTCTTCGTGCTTTTAGACTCTCTAATATTGAAAGCACCATCGAGCTTTTACTTTCTCGGGCTCGCCAAAAATCCACGAGATCATACCACAATAGTGTCCCTAGACACCACCCCACAGAAAATAGTTTGGCAACATTTCCACATTGGGTTGCCTTTGTTCAGAGTACTCTATAATGTGTCTTCCTTGGAACCCATCAATATCAAAAGTGTCCACCTCCTCCAAGTATTTCCCATCTAGAGTGCCATTCCCAGTATTACAGCTATGATCCCATTCCCATGAGTCAATTTCAATTGTTTCCTGGTCCTCCCTGCCATCATACTCTAAACAAAGGAAGTTTGAGTCTCCCACACTCCCCCTACCCTTGTTCATCTCTTTCCCTCCCCCTTTCCCCCCCCCCGCCCCCAATTCAGTGGGTCAGTCCACAGATTGTCTCACACCTTNCTGTTATCTCCCTCGTGCTTCTGATCAAGGAAACACCATTTCCTTGACTAGGGGTAGGTATCCCTTCGTTGATGACATCACACATATTTTTAATGATAGACCCAAAGGTCCTTATATCCTCATTTCATTAACCTCATTGATGAGTTCCTTGGACCACTTGAGAGGATTCCTTAGTGCCTCTCGGGATGGTTGTTTCTCACGTGCTTGACTGTAACTACCTCATCGCACTGTTGAGATTCATACAGGGTTTGGTCTATGCAGTATTTGGTCAAATACCTTAGATGTCACCTGACTCTAGCACATTGATGAGTCTACTTGAGGGACCTAAGCAGGTTATGCCGCTTTTGATTTCTAAGTTGCATTGGAGACAGTGTTCAGAAGCCCCTGCAACGCTTCTATATTGATTCATGATTGATGCATCATACTTGTACCACTGAGACTCTGAGCCTCAATCAGCAAGTCCATATAGCTATGCACCATTCCAAATCCAACAAACCTTCAGTCATGAATTTGTAGCATTCCATGAGAATGCCATGGATCCAATGTACCAGACCAGTATTGTATCCAGCCTCACTTTGAGGCAACCATTATTGTATCATTATTTGTATATGATCGGCTCTTTTATTTTAGAGCATAGATCAAATTATTCTTTTTTCATTGTCACAAGCATGGGGATATCTGTCGACCATATGATGAGTTCCTGCCCTCACGCATGAAGGGGCAATTTGTTAACCCAAAAATCCCTCACTCAGCTCTACATGACCTACACCACCCAAGGACACCCTTACACCACCCTTATATCACTCCATTAGACCCCCACACCCTCAAAATGGATTAAGAATGAAGAAAAGGGCTTAAAAGCACCAAAACGGAGCCTAAAATACTCTCCTAGGAGATAAAACCCCCAAAAAGGGGCTAAAACCATAAAAGGATCTTAAGTTAGGGTGGAAGGGGCTAAAGCCCTGACTAAGGGCTTCAAAACCTAAAAGTCCCAAAAAAAGCTATAAAAGGAGGGTGGGGGGTCACTCTCAAACAACACCTCTCTTGCATACTATTATGTTTCCCATGGATTCCTTGAGACACCTTATCCTCTCAAGCCACTTGCATCCCTCTTCCTTCCGCTCACCTTCCCCATTGAACCATAGCTCCTCTTCCATTGCTAAGTGAGATAAGGAGGTACTTCCATCCAGCCAGGGCATGGTGGCCCATTTCACTAAAGGAGGTATAATCTTGTTTTTTTTTTATGTATTTAATTTGATAGGTTAGTTGTTTTCTAACCATTGTTTGTTTGCATGATTGATCTATAACATGTTTTGCATGTTTTTTTCGCTGAATAGTTTCTTGCAGGCTACCAAGGTGAAGCCCCAACCTTGTGTGCAGAGGGGCTTACGACCACTATTTTCTTTTTGTCTTTGCTTTCTATCCATTCTACTTTCTTTCTGCATTATCCACATGCAGTAACCTACCCTTCTGTCCTATAGACAGAAGGGATCCATTCTTGCCCCTATAGCAAGGAGAAATCCCTACTACAGTATTAATTTTGTGCACAAGCTATAGGAAAAAATTCTGGAAAAGAAAGGTTGGGGAAGCTCAAGAGACAATGACGGGAAGCCCAAGAGTTTTGATTTTTGTATAGGTATAGGATACTTTGAAATAGAGAGGACCTTTTTTCCATACTATCTTGAGAAGCTATTGTAAGGAGAACTAATTCATTTTACAATAAAGAGTTATATGTTTCAGCTGGAGGAAGTTCTGTGGATTTTCAAATGTTTGCTATGGGCTAGTTGGATATGAAGTATTTATTTTTCAGCTTATTTCCATAAAATCTGAGATCATTCTAACCTATTGAATTCTTTCATGTTATGAATGTGCTCCTGTTTATTTTTTGAAATTTCCACATTGAGTAATGAATGTTTTAATTGACAATAGGATATCTTGTTGTTTATCTTTCTATTGATATTCATGTGTTTAGAAACATTAACAACTATCTGTAATTTTCTTTATGCATGAAATACGATACATTACTCACCATTAATGATAGTTTTTTTCCCTAGGGTTAGGTTAGTGAGTCTTATTTATTTTCTTACTATTTGTGATTTAAAAGCGACAGAGGTAAGACAAGAGGTAAGAACCTGTGCATGACATTGTGACCCTCCTTGTTATCTCTATCATCTGCATTTAGTTAGGCACTTGCACATCATACTTAAACATTAAAAAACTAAAAATATACATGGTGGATCAGGCCGTAACTGGTAAAACACTTTAATTGTTACTTGACCTACGGTAGTCGGACCGCAAACCAGACAAATTCCCCATACCAAACAATAATGAGCTAGTTGGGAATGTTTATTGGGGAGAATCCCTACTGTTGTTACCTGCGATTTTCCAGGCCTCAACACTTTCAATCATTATTTTAATGTATTTTACTTACGATGTTTTACTGTTGTTTCTGGCTTAGTCTTATGTTTATACTTTTGTTGCTTATGTGTCATCACTGGAATTAAATGCTTCATCTTTTTTGCATAGTCGTACTCGTTAATTATAAATTTCTAACTTAACTTTGTTTGTGGAAACAAAGTGGGTGTAGTTGCAGGAGTCGTTCTCCCATGATAGTTTGACAGGTAAAAGTGTTTACTTGTTCATGGGATTACTTAGTTCTCTGAACTAAGGAACCTATTTTACTTCATATGTAGTTCATACTTTGTGACATGATCTTGTTTAAAGGGTACAGAAAGTCTTGATCCTAAAGAACATACTACTGGTTGACTTTGGTTCCTTGCTGACTCAGAATTATACCATGTAAAATACTATTTTCATCAATTTAGCTATCACTACTAAATTTCCAGTACATTACTTATGCTTCTTGATGGTTTTGTAATTCATCGTTTTATATCTTAGTATTAAATTCATTCTATGTTTATTTTACTAACTCTTATTAACATTTTTTATGTGTTTCTTAGTGCAAATTATGTTCATGCCTTAAGGATGGACCTTTGATTTTTATGAGAATTAAATGCTTAACATGGCATATTCCATATGACATGTTCACTAAGCATTTAAGCTCTGGGATGATCTACATTGTATTAAGTTAAGGATTTAATCTATGGTTCACATGTTATTATGTCCTAACCCATGGTGTACATATTATATTTGATATATAAGCTTTATTATAACATAAACGTTGTAATGTGTTACCTTGTGATATGACTAGGATGGTGATATAACATATTGTTTGGAACTTAAATGATGGGTTTTAACAATTGCAAGGGAATGGTGACCAATACTAAATCGGCGTTACCAAACTATAGCTCAGTTTCTTTTGGATTTGGTGGTGAGAACTAGTTGATGCCATTAATTCACCTTGGCTTTCTTGGAAGCCCTCCCTTAGGCTTGTGTCACGATGGTTTGGTCCTTTCGTTGTCATTTGGGGTTTGTTCTTCTCAATGCAGGGGTTATGGAGGAAACCTTAAGAACATGAAGGTAAACCTCGCTTGGCGTTTTCCTTGCTTGCTATTTCATGTTTATTCTGAGACTTCACTTGTGGTCATACTTCTGATTCATAGCTACATTTGTTTGGTTGCAGGTACTCAGGGATGATGGATGTCCTCTTGACTCCAACTCTGTCGTGGTCTCAACTTTGAGAAAAAATCAAGGTAAGCATATCCAACAATATTGTGCTTGTGTTTTCCCATCCTATTTGCAGGGTGATTTGTAGTTTGAATTAAGGGTTCTCTATGGGGTTTGAATTTGCCTTCGGGCTTTCTATTGCATATACTTGGGTTTTTAAAATTAATGGTGTGTGTTTTAGCCATGGAGCAAACTTCTCATTTCTTACAAGAAATTTGTATTTAGGTTTTAGTTATGTAAATCGTAGATGGATTTGGGGTTTTTGTGCCATGGTCATGCCATTACTTGCAATGGTGCCATAACCCATTGCCATGCCTATGTGGACTTCATTTTTTCCTTTAAAGGGACTATGTGGAGATAGTATGATCGAAATTACTGTATATAATGTACATACTCTATGTTTTAATGAAATGGCCATCATTTTCATGCTTACTGTGTGTGTCTGGAAATGTATGGTGTGTTAATGGTTTCTTATGATAATTTATGAGCAGGCTTACGCAATAATTGAGGCCTGTGTGTTTGAGTATTTATATTTGGTTGAATGTTTACTAGCATGGGTTAAAGATCATGCTATAAATGGCTTAAGTCTTTTTCTTAATGGCTACGATAGTCTTCGATGTATTTTATTTACTATTTAAATTTCATTGAAAAGTTTATAGGGTGAATTGTTAACAGAGTAGTTTTTTTAAATAAAACCATACTGTGTATTTTTATTAGGCATACCGTAGCTTCGATGAATGTTGTACATAGCCTCTGTTGGTTATTTACTCTTACGATTTTGTGGGTTTCATTTATAATGTGGATTTTGGAAAGCTAGGAATTGTAATCGCACGATGGCCTTCATTGATTTGGTTAGACTTCTTAAAACAATGAATCTATGTAATATGCATTTTGGCCGAGGTCGTTCTTCCAGCATTGGGTAGAACCCAGGGTCTTACGACCTCGCTGTATCATAATGGGTTGTTATGTTTTTTGTATGTAGTTTATTAATGGATCCCACATACCTTCGAGTATCATGTGGCCATAGTTTTAGATTTAAAAAAAACCGTCAAGGTTCGACTCTGTTCAAGTATTAATGTAATGTGTTGTATTTTAATTTGGATGAGGGTTGGGCTTGTATGCCCACAGGATTCGATTCCTATCCCCATTTCTAATTATGTGGAACTATGATACGATTTTGATATCGTTTAATACAAGCAATAATTCTAGTGAAATGATATATTGTCTTAATTTGTTATATGTAATGTTTGATGATTTATATAACTTTGTTTAATGGTTATGCATTTGTGATATATTAAATAGAGTTGTGGATTCTTTATATATGTGTGTGTGTGTGTGTGTGTGTGTGATCAAAGAATTCGATAAAGGACCACATGGATGGTCACTATGCCTCTATTCATTTAATCACGATGTTGTTAATTAATGGAATGATTTTGCTATTTAGTTTATAGTTAAAGAGATAGACCTTGACAGTTATTAATAGTTAATTTATTCTTTGATTTAATTATAGTATGTTCTTAGTTGATTTTTGTTTATATTCTAGTTCTGTTACTAAATAATTATATTTAGTATTCTGGTTTAATTACTATTGTTAATAATTAGATGGATGCAATCATAGTTCTTTTATTGGTACTTTAGGTTGAAGCTACTAATTATATATAACTATATGCATTCCTACTTTTGAACTAGTTTTGAAATAAACTTAAACAAGCCTCTGCTGACAAATGAAATATGCCAGCAGAGTAATAAATCCTAGAGCACGATTACTTAATGGAAATCAAACCCTAGTTTATAGTAAGCAAAATATGAATACTGAAGTAATACAGAAACAAAATTAAAGGTGCAATCTTAGTAATATGTATCATATGGTAATATTGACGAAATAAAAACCCTAGCAGATTCTAACTAGAGAATCAAATACATAGGGTTAGGAGATGCATTGAAATCATTTACCTAGCATATCCAACAATTAATCTGGATCCCCTCGAGCTGGACTCCAACATGCAAGTAGCTTAGAGCTCCTAAGGTATGATTTTCTATCTAGTATATCAGTTTTTATATCAATTCTCCTTTTTTCTTCCAGGAAAATGTTCTCCAAGTATTTATTTGAGAGAAAACAGGCAGAAAAATGACTCCTCTAATGATAGATCAGAACCCAAATCCTTTCCTTGGCTTGATTCTTTATAGACATACTTTTCAGTCGAAGGGACAATCAAGTAAAGAAACCTTGGGTTATTAATTTAACCCTTTTCAATTCCTTTCGGTAATTATTAATATTTTAACTTAGGAACTTTATAATAGTTGCTAGTTGGACTTTCATAGACATTATACTATTTATTAAATTTTAATAATAAATAATAATTTATAGAGCTTCTCTTCTTTCTTTAATTTATTTATATTATTAATATATTTAATTATTAATACATACCATCTATAAATTCCATAATAATATAACACTTTATTACCATTTGTCTTTGGGAATCATATACCATGATCGCTAGACTTAATGACACTTCTTTATTAAGGTCAAGTAGGTAGATGGTTTAGGTCTACTACGCTAGGAAACTCTAAACATCCTTTCATGTTGGATTTCGCTCATATAAAGTGGTAGCTCTTTAGTACTTTGATGACAACACAGAAATTCAAAATTTCATTTAATCACTTATAAATAAGTATGATGAGATCAATATTTTCTTCAGTCATTTTCACTAGGAAGTTATTAAATTATTTTTAGTAAACCCTAGCGCTTACCAGAGCCCATACTCAACGATTTAACAGGGAGTTACAATTTAGTGTAATTTCATATCTCCTCGCGCACCAGTGCTAGGATGTACTTGTATGATACACCTGGGGATACAACAGCCAAGGATCTGATGCTACAGAGCTTAATCTCAACATCAGCATGGAAGACTCGAGGGATTCTGCCCAACACATCCAATTATATTTTCATGTGCTCGAGAGCTTGTCGCTCAACAGAAATCATCAATCACTCAAGTGCTCCAGAGCTCCTCGCTCAACACAAAACATCTCATCAATCACGTGCTGTAGTGTCCACACCCAACACAAACAAGCATATACATATATCATCAATAAATTGCGTATGCCCAATATATAAAACAAATCATCATGTTCGCATGCAGTTGGGTCTTAGACCCAATATAAAAATAAAACATTAAGATAATCATCATAATCAATAGGCACATGCCTATAAGTGTTAGGTCCAAAATACGGGATATTACATCCCTCCCTGCTTAGAGCAACATCGTCCCTGGTGGTTAGGGAATCCGAACGATATCATGAAACAAGGTGGGGTAATCCTTTCTCATGGTGTTCTCATTCTCCTAAGTAGCCTCATCATCCTCAAAGTGTTTCCACTACACTTTCAATTGGACCAAGGAGCGCTTTCGAAGCTACACTTCTCTCTTGTCCACCATATGACTAGGCCTAGGGAAAAATTTCTATTCATGTTCCACCTATAATAGGGACCAATCAACAACATTTTTCGTATCATAAACATATTTATTTAACAAGGATGCATGGAAAAAATTATGGACTCTTACATGCGTAATAAATTGTAGTTCGTAAGCCATTGGCCCTTTCTTGGCCAGTATTTCAAAAGGTCCATAAAATCTAGGTGCGAACCTACTGCACCTAACCAAGATAAATTAGAGTCATTTGACTTTTACTTTCAAGTAAACATGATGGCCTATTTGAAATTCCTTATCTTTTCTTTTTTGATCCTCATAACGTTTTTGTCAGTCTTGTGCTTCTTTAAGGTTCTCTTGGACCTTGGTAACCTATCATTCCAAGTTCATCAATAAATCAGGCCCTAACATGAGCTGATACACCAGGCTATCTCAACTAACCGATGTTATACACTTTAGACCATAGAGTATCTAAACGGGACTCATCTTGGCAAAATTCTGATAACCATTGTTATACGCAAATTCTGTGAGGTGCAAGTAATCCTCCCACTTCATGGGATTGTTCATGACATACATAAGGAGCATGTCCAAAACAATTTGGTTTACTCTCTTTGTCTGCTGGTCTATCTGTGGGTGGTATGCAATGCTAAAGTTCAACTACATCTCCAAATCAAAGAATAAAGATCTCCAAAACTTTCCTGTAAACTTAACATCTCGATCTGAGATAATGGGCTTGGGTATCCCATGCAATCTAAATATATGTTTCAAGAATATATCATCAATGTTCACATCCTTGTAGGTTGACTTCACAGGAATGAAGTGTGCTTATTTTGATGACTTTTCGATTACCACAAAAATAGAATCATTTTGCTTCTTACTCTTTTGTAAACTGGTGAAAAATTCCATACTAATGACTTCCCATATCCATTTTGGAATGGGAAATGACTGCAACAATCATGCAAGATGATGATGCTTAGCTTTGACAAGCTGACATTTCTGACATTTTGCAATAAACATTGCAATGTTGGCGTTTAAATTAGGACAATAAAAGTGTCTCTTGACACTGGATATTATCTTTTGATATCCTAGGTGCCCCGAGTAGGGTTCCCTATGAAATTCGATAGGATGTTGGACCGAAGGTCCCCTCCTTTTGGAACATACAAACGATCCTTGGACCATACTAGTTTAGATTCATCTATCTTGTATCATTTTTGTTGTTGAAACAACCTTTCCTCTTGGAGTTTCTTGATAATTTCCATGTAGAAGGGGTCAACTCCATTGGCTGCTCTAATCCTCTCATGCAAATATGCATCGGTTTCACTCAATGTCACCTCATAAATCCTATGAGTTAGTCACCTCAAAGTATCGACAACCTTATTCTCTTTTCCATTAATGTTCTTTAGATTGAAATGGTACTCATTGAGGAAAGCCAACCATCTAGATTGTCTTGCATTTAGATCCGGTTGATTAAATAAATTCTTTAGACTCGTATTGTCTACCTTCAGAAGGAACTTACTTCGCATGAGGTAGTGCCTCCACATCCTCAAAGCATGGATGATGGCCGCTAACTCAAGATCATGCGTAGGGTAATTTTTCTCATTCTCTTTTAACTTTTGTGATTCATAACATATCACATAACCATTCTACAAAAGGAATCCTGCAAGTCCTTCCTTTCTTGTATCCATGCAAACAACAAAATACCCATCAAGATCTGCAATTCGTAACACCAGTGTGGTCATCAAAAGCTTCTTAATATTTTGAAATATTTCTTCACACTTAGCGGTCCATAAGAACTTACTTTATTTCTTCTGCAAAGCACTCATGGGACAAGCGATTCTCGAGAAGTTCTCAATGAAATTTTGATAATATATGGCTAATACCAAGAATGACCTAATGTCAGTGACACTGGTAGGGGTAGGCCAATCCTTTATGGCTTCAATAATTTTCAGGTCCATAGCTATCCCTTTCTCGGAGATAATGTGACCTAGATACAATATCTACGTTTTGTAAAAATCACATTTACTAAACTTAGCATAAAGTTGTTGTTCTTTGAGCACTTGTAGTACTATGTAAAACATGTTCTTCTTTATTCTTTTAATAAACTAGTATGTTGTTTATAAATACTAAGATAAACTTATCCAGATACTTACGGAATATGTTGTTCATCATACACATGAAGTTCATGGGTGTATTGGCCAACCTAAATGGCATCATTACAAACTTGTATTTCCCATACCTTGTATGAAAGGTGGTTTTGTGAATATCCTTGTCGCAAATCCGTACCTGATGGTATCCGGATCACAGGTCAATCTTTGAAAAGATTCTGGCTCCTCCCACCCGATCGAACTAGTGATAGATCCTAGGGAGTGAGTAATTTTATAGTCATTTTGTTCAACTTACGGTAATCGATGCACATTCGCATCGTACCATATTTATTCTTTATGAACAATATCGGTACTCCCCAAGGGCACACACTAGGTTGGATATATAATTTCTCTATCAACTCCTGAAAATCCAGTTTGAGTTCCACCAACTCAGGTGCAGTCATGCAGTAAGGGGATTTGGAGAAAAGAACTAATCCTAGGGTTAGTTTGATGGAAAATTCTAGGTCTCATTTCTCAGGTAATCCAAGGATTTTCTCAAGAAACACATCTTTGAATTCTTCAAGAACGGGTTATTCTTCTATGCATTGTTCCGTATCAGAATCTATGTCTCGGATGTTTAATGCAAACAACTTACAGCCTTTCCTAACAAATTTATTTGCTTGTAAGGAGGATATTTGTCTTACAAAAACTTTCCTTGGAATGCCCTGAATCTGTTGATGTAATTGTAACTTCGGAATGTATTTCACTTGTATATCTTATCTATTATAACTCGATGTTTATTCTGGGATGTTATCATGTTATGTCATGCCACGATGTTTTGATCAAGAGAATAAATAATGTAAACAAGTCATTTCAAGTCATTGTGGGTAACCCTCCTATTGTCTAAGGGTTAAAGTCCCCACAGTTCCGGGGCACTAGGGTTATTAGACTCTCCTAGTAGAGGTCAGCCCTAGTAGGGTTTTAGTCATGTCGGGATTAGTTTAAATAGATATTTGGACTCTCTATTTAGCACACAACACAAACACACTCAAGCGTAGCCCATAGTTGAGGAAGAAGAAGACACTGGGGCTAGACAAAAAAAAGGTTACTGCTGTCAGGAGAGCATCTTACTGTTTTGTGGTTTTACCTTTTGTGCTGATTCTATCTCTAAGGAATTTGTGGTGTTTTATCCATTTATGGTTTCCCCAAGGAAAAACATTGTGTTCATTATCTCTTCTGTTTGATTGCTGTACTTGTCATTATCTCGGTTAAAGATCCTAACAGAATGCTAGCTTGAATGTTGAAAAAATAACACCGTATCAGAGCTAAACTGAGAAAAAGACACTATGCAGCTATGGGAACTAGGGCTTCCTAATTTTTGGATCTGTCTCCACATGTTTTTAGTAAAATTAATGTGGAATAACTCTCCTCCTTAGGGTGCATATTTATGTCGAAGCAGAATCCAATTCTGAGGTTTTTCAGTTTTGGACCTCACACTACTACCAGAAATTAGGGATTTTCATAGAAGAGAGATTTTTTAGTGAGCCTATGCCTGGATTGATCTCATCCCCAAAGTAGAATTTAGGGATAAATTTCAAGGCATTTGGTTGGACAAAACTCTAGAAAAGCAAAACCCTAATTTGCTCCTAAACCAACTCTACAAGATTTCAGCTTAAAATTTAGATACGACATATTGACCTGGTAAGATCTAAAATATTTTGTATTTCCATTTGAGGTTCTTAGTTAAGATGTCTCATCATACCAAGCTTGATTAAAATATTGAGGGAGCTGATAAATTATGAGCTTGGAAGTATATGATCTCCTTGGTCTTGGACGAGAATGAGTTAGACCTCTATATCCATGAGGAGGCTCCAGTTCTAGAGGGAGATGAGGCTAAAGCCTTGCATAAGAAGAAGTTGGTTATGGAAAAGAGAATCATTGCTGATTCTATCAAGGATCATTTCATACCACATGTGTCCTCCCTAAAGACACCTAAAGCTATGTTTGATTCCCTAACCAAATTGTTTGAAGGGAAGAACATAAACCAGAAGATGACCATGAGAAACTAACTGAAGAATGTGAAGATTCAGAATGCAAAAACAATCCAATATTACTTCACAAGAGTTTCTTAGATCAAGGAACAACTAGAAGCAGTTGATGAAGAAGTGGAAAATGTAGAGATTGTGATGACTACCTTGAATGGCCTCCCTATGTCATGGGATTATTTCATCCAAGGAATCTGTGCTAGAAAGAAGTTAGTCAAGTTCAGCAGACTATGGGAAGAGTGTTCTCAAGAAGAATATCAGATAGCAACTCGAGAAGAAAATATGCGAAGTAAAGATCAAGATCTCATGGTACTCTCCAAGTCATCCAAAAGAAGATCTCATCGCCATAGAGGTAAGTCCTATCACAAAAATGATTTATCTAGAGTCATATGTTATACATGTGATGAAGTAGGACATTATTCAAAGAATTGTCCTAAGAAACCAAAGCTAACAAAGAAGAGAAAAAAAAGAAGACATCATGCTCATGCTGGAGAGGACGATGAACAATCCAAGAAGAGAACTAGATATGAAAGTGAAGATTTATCAAGCGAGGATGAATATGTTTTGATCTTTTCTCTCACAGGAAACATTACTCATGGAAGCAATGATTTTATCATAGATAGCGGGGCTTCCAAACATATGACAAGATTCAAGTAATCCTTTGTAAGACTGTCATAACATGAATCACCTCACAAGGTGAAGCTAGGAGATGACTACCAATATCCAATAAAAGGTAGTGGGGAGTCTTCCTATAAACTAGACTCTGGAAAGTCTCTAACAATGAAGGGAGTATTGTTTCTACTATAACTCAAGAAGAACCTCCTCTCCATATCGGGATTAGATGCAAAACGAATGTGGGTTGCATTCATAGATGGTCAAGTCATCATGTTTCCAAAAGGAAAGATAATTGATGATGCAATAGTGATTGGTGAACAAGAAGGAGGTTTGTACAATATAAAGGGTAATCAAGAACAAGACTTGGTCCATGACACTGTAGAGACAAGTTAACTATGGCATAGAAGGCTTGCACATGTGCATTACAAAGCACTAGCTATTGAAGGTCTTCTAGAAATCCAAGCAAAACATGATGGTGTCTGCAAAGGATGTGTCAAAGGAAAGAATGCAAAGAAGACATTTCCAAGCAGTGAAAGCAAAGCAAAAGGAATCTTGGAAATCATCCACTCTGATGTATGTGGTCCTTTGTCATCAAACTCACTAAGCGGGTATGCATATTATGTTTCCTTTATCGATGATTTTTCTAGGAATACATGGGTTTAATTCCTAAAGAACAAAGACAAAGTATTCAACAAGTTCAAGGAATTCAAATCCTTGATTGAGAATCACATTGAAAATAAGATCAAGACTTTTCGATCAAATAATGATAGAGAATTCACTTCAAATGAATTCAAGGATCTATGCAAAGAATTAGGGATTAAGAGGTAGTTGTCCACTCCTTATAATCCACAATAGAATGGGATTGCGGAAAGGAAGAATAAATCTATCATGGAAGCTGCAAGAGCAATGCTTCATGATCAAGACCTTCCTATGCATCTTTGGGCAGAAGCTGCCCGAACAACAGTGTATGTACAGAACCGTACTCCACATAGAGTACTCAAGAATGACACTCCTGAACAAGTCTTCTCCGGTAAGAAACCAGAAGTTATCCATGTACGAATATTCAGTTGTCCAATGTACATACACATTCCAAAAAAGAAGAGGAGTAAATTAGATCCTTCAGGAAAGAAGAGTATATTTGTGGGATACTCTGAAAGCTCAAAGGATTACAGAATATAATTCCTAGGATTCAAGAAGGTTGAATTCAGCAGGGATGTGACATTTGATGAAGATACAACTTACAACAAATCCAGAAAGACACCTGCTGAAGAATCCGAAGAAGTAGAAGCACCGAGAGTTCATGATACAACCATGAACGAAGAAGATCAAAAAGAAGATCAAGAATTTGAAGAACCACAAAGACCTATAGTTCCACCTCTGGAGAAGAATCCTCATAAGAGGAAACCCACTTGGGTACGAGAACTTATCCAAGGTGTGGAAAGATATGGGGCTCTAGAAGAGAATCACAGAGAAAGAAAGAGGACCAGATCCTTCTATGGGTATGTAGCTTTACTATGTTATTTCATTGAAAAATAACCCTCTAGTTATGAAGAAGCAACAGAATGAAAAGAAAGGAATGATGCTATGATCGAATAATACCAATCAATCATGAAGAATGATGTTTCAGATGTTGTCCCAAGACCAGAAGGGAAGTCATTTGTAACTTCCAAATGGATCTACAAGATCAAGCATGCTGCAGACGGTAGCATTGAAAAATATAAGGCAATATTTGTGGCTCAAAGTTTCTCTCAGAAAGAAGGAATAGATTATGAAGAAACCTTTGCACCTGTAGCCAGATACACTTCCATCATATCAGTACTTGCTTTGGCTACAGTAATGAAATGGAAGATACACTAGATGGATGTCAAGACTGTTTTCTTGAATGTTGTAGTGGAAGAGGAAGTGTATGTGGAATAGCCACTCTGTTTTGAGACAAATGACAGGGAGTCTCATGTGTGTAGATTGAAGAAAGCCCTGTACATTTTGAAACAGGCACTTAGGACATGGTACGGTGGAATTGATAGCTTTCTATCTAGTTTGGGCTTTACCAAGAGTAAAGCAGATTCGAACCTTTACTACAAGGTTGAAGATGGCAACCCAGAGATACTTTTAATATATGTAGATGATTTATTTGTGATAGGTATGGATGGGTTGATTGTTGATACGAAGAGAAATCTTGCCGTTGAGTTCAAAATGAAGGACTTGGGTATGATGCATTATTTTCTAGGTATGGAGGTGTGGCAGAGTGGAGATGGAATCTTCCTTGGATAAGGGAAGTATGCAGTAGAGATTCTAAATAGGTTTGGGATGATGGACTGCAAGGCTATGGCCACACCTATGACATCAAACCTGAAGCTATTGCCTTATGCTTCATCAGAGTCGGTTGATGCTATGATGTATCATTAGATCATTGAGTCCTTGATGTAACTGATGAACACATGACCAGACATTTGCTTTGCTGTGGACACCTTGAGCCAATTCTTGATAGATTCAAGAAATGTTCACTTGATTGCTGTAAAACATATTCTGAGGTACTAAAGGGGTACAGTTGACTACGGGATCAAGTATGATGTGAATCAAAAGATTAACCTAGAGGGTTATGTTGATTTGGATTGGGCAGGCAGTGCCATCGATAGAAATAGCACTTCATGGTGTTGCTCCACTATGGGATCAGGTGTGATCTCCTAGTTTAGCAAAAAGCAATCCTGTGTAGCACTGAGTACAGCTAAAGTAGATTATGTCACAGCTTGTTCAACTAGATGTAAGGCAGTATGGCTACAGAAGCTACTGTCTAATTTATTTGATCTCTAGATGGATGCTACTTGGATACATTGTGGCAACCAAAGTTGTGTGAAGTTGTCAGAGAATCGAGTGTTTCATGACAAGTCAAAGCATATCAAGATCAAGTATCACTATATCATGGATATGGTGTAAAGTGGAGCACTAAAGCTCTAGTATGTTGCGACGGAGGAACAAATAGCTAATGTGTTGAAGAAGCCATTGGCTAGGGTGAAGTTAGAGTAATTCAGGGAGAAGCTTGGTGTTCTCCAAATAGAGATTTCCTCCAAGGGAATGTGATGAGTCCCATAGCCATTCTGACGAGTAGGTAAGATGTGAGGGTTGAGCCATTCTGTCATGGTGATAAGATTGGTTCCTTCCATGTCAGATATGAGTGCTAAGATCCATAGCCATTCTGACAAGCAGGTTAGATGTAAGGGCCGAGGCATTCTATCATGGCTATAGGATTAAGTTCCTCCCATGTCAGATGTGAGTGTTGGCCATTCTGATGAGTAGGCGAGATGTAAGGGCTACCACCATTCTGACGAGTAGGTCAGATGTAAGGGCTATGCCATTCTGTCATGGCTAAAGGATTAAGTTCCTCCCATGTCAGATGTGAGTGCTGGCCATTCTGACGAGTAGGTCAGATGTAAGGGCTAACACCATTCTGATGAGTATGTCAGATGTAAGGGCTATGCCATTCTGTCATGGCTAAAGAATTAAGTTCCTCCCATGTCAAATGTGAGTGCTGGCCATTCGAACGAGTAGGTCAAATATAAGGGCTGCAAAAGACCTACGAGGAGGTAGGCATACACCCAGCATGAAAGAAGGTTGAATCTGTAGAACTTCCTATGATGAGAAGAATCATAAGATAGCACATATGATGATGACCAGATGACATCCAGATCGAGCTATGATCTAGATCCAGTTATGACAACTCTGAGAGATCCAGATTAAGTGATGATCCAAATCTAGCAGTGATGATCTATATCAAGTGATGATCCAGATCCAGTACAGTGATGATGATCTAGATCGAGTTATGATATAGATCCAATCCATTGATGATGATCCAGATTGAGTGATGATCTAGATCCAACGATAATGATCTATATCGAGTGATGTTCCAGATCTAGTGATGATGTCCAGTTATGATGATCGAAATCGAGTAATGATCCACATCCAGTGATGATGATCCAGCTCGAGTGATGATCCAGATCCAGAAAAAAAGATGGCATGAAGATAAATATGACTTGAAGACGAAGATGACTTGGAGATGCATATGACAAAAAGATCCAGAGAAGAAGACCAGTAATGAAAATTCTATCGAGAGAATACCTTCCTAGTTAAGAGGGAGTGTTGATGTAATTGTAACTTCGGAATGTATTTCACTTGTATTTCTTATCTATTGTAACTCGATGTTTATTCTGGGATGTTATCATGTTATGTCATGCCCCGATGTTCTGATCGGGAGAATCAATAATGTAAACAAGTCATATCAAGTAATTATGGGTAACCCTCCTATTGTCTAAGGGTTAAAGTCCCCGCAATTCCGGGGCACTAGGGTTATTAGACTCTCCTAGTAGAGGTTGGCCTTATTAGGGTTTTATTCATGCGGATATTAGTACAAATAGAGAGCTAGAATCTCTATTTAGCACACAATAAAAACACACTCAAGTGTAGTGCATAGTTGAGGAAGAGGAAGAAACTGGGGCTAGACAAGAAGAAAATTACTACTATCAGGAGAGCATCTTACTGTTTTGTGGTTTTACCTTTTGTACTGATTCTATTTCTGAGGAAGTTGTGGGGTTTTCTCCATTTATGGTTTCCCTGAGGAAAAAAACTATGTTCATTGTCTCTTGTGTTTGATTGTTGTACTTGTTTTTCTCTCAGTTAAAGATCCTAACATAATGCTAGCTTGAATGTTGAAAAACTAACAGAACCTTCACTTGTTTCCCTAGGCTATCAGTACACAAGATAGAATTGTTCAAATAATCAAGCATGACATGGTGTTGTTCCAGCTAGTCCATGCTGAGAAGTACATTGTATGATCCTAAAGGTAGGATGTTCAAGTTTACTTTCGTAGGAAAACCATTCAAGTTTACCACACATTCTTTAACAATTTGTGAAACTTTCTATTTCATAATAGTGGATAACTTTACCATCCAAGGTTTATCATTCTTAACTTTTCCTTGTTTGCATATATCAAAAATTTTAGGTGAAACATAGCTTTGGCAAGCACCGAGATCAATAAGTATTGAAATAGAAGCATTCAAGATCTTACCTTCTATATCAACGATCATAGTTTGATGATCTTCCCGTCGGCCATCCAATGATACATACATCCAGTGTTTTTCAGCTATTTCCTCGATAGTTTGTTCTTCTTGTAAGTTTTACAACAACCCACCAATGTTGTTCTTACAATCTCGGCCATAATAAGGATTACTACATTTCGAGCACTTGATCTGTAGTGGGGTATCATTGGCTCCACTTGCTACTAGTTTGTTTACATTAGCAGCTGGTACATAAGGCTTTGTATCATATCTATTAAAATTCTTGTTCACTTGAAAGATGCTATTCTTCTTTCTGTATGGCTCTGGGTTGGACCAAGGTTTGTGGTTATTATAGAAGTTCTTAGACTTGTCTCGGTTGTAGTTCAGGTTCTCCCTCCTTAGTTTTGCATGCTCATAACATAGCCTGGCTTTGTCTAGCATGGTATCCAAAGTATTAGGCATGTGAAATTCAATCTTGACCCAAAAAATGGGAGGAATACATCCTCGAACATGTTGGATATTTACTTTTTCTTCTTTGATGTACGGTACATAATACAACATCTCAATAAATCTGTTAATAACCACATCCATATTCATGTATCCTATGCATAGTTTTTGAAACTCTTTCACTTTTAGGTCAAAGAACCTTTCCAATATATATTTTTCTTGAAAAATATTTCAAAAAGTATACCAGCATATTTCCCACAACTCATCTTTCTTGGTGTGTTTTAAATTCCTCCAACATCTTGTTGACTTACAATTTAAGTTATAGATGGAAAGCCTATCCTTCATCTCACTTGAATAGTTATGAAACTAGAAATACCTACTCATGCCCACCAACCATTCTTCATCCTTATCCCCAGTGTTTACTTCACCTTCATAGTTCGTGGTTCTTATTTTTTAAAACTCCCCCTGAATACTGTCATTGGTTCTTTGCTTCTTTCTTTGGGGAGAAAGAGAGTCATCACTAGAAGGACTGTGATGGTCTCCTTTAGTTACTTTAGGAGTACATTCATTTTTCTTCTCTTCTCTTTTGGATCTGTTGGTGGACTCAGTAGGTTTACCTTGCAAGCTTCCTCCTGTCATATTTTTCAGTAAGGATTAATTTATAGCTTGCTACTCCTTCCTTTCATTCAATTTGTTTTCTTTGAAACTTTTCAATTCAGCTGGAACAATATGTATAGTTTTCAAAACATTAGAGTTTAGATCTACCACCAGCTTTGCTTCCGAAGTGGGGTTGGTCATCTTTCCTTGCCGACTATTTTCTTCCTCAGTATTCATAAACTGAAGAGTCCTGTAAAAAATCCTATAACTGCAAAATATTTTAATAACCGGAAAAATTGAGGTTCAAAAACCAAAATTTAATATTACACTTTATTTTCTTTCGGTGATATCTTGGTGCACCCATAGGTCTCTTAGTATTGAAACTGGGCTCTGATACCACTTGTAATGTCCCCAAAAATCAAAAATCAAATAAAATTATATGCTAGCAAAAACTACCTAGACGGAATAATATTCACTCGGAGAACAATATCTTACACTTCATGTACCATTGTTTATTCGTAATCTATCCTTACATTCTTTCTTTTACTTTCAGTCATTATTTTTAATGTATTTTATTTACGTTATCGTACTGTTTTTCATTGCTTAGTATTATGTTTATACTTTTGTCGCTTATGTGCTGTCATTGGATTTAAATGCTTCATCCTTTTTGCATAGTCGCACTTGTTAATTATAAATTCATAACTTAACTTTGTTTGTGGAAACAAAGTGGAAGGAATGGCAGGACTCGTTTTCCCATGACGGTTTGAGAGGTAAAAGTGTTTACTTATCCATAGGGTTACTTAGTTCTTTGAACTAAGGAACCTATTTTACTTCATATATAGTTCACTTTGCAACGGAGTATGGCTCAAAAGTACTGTAAGCCTTGATCATAAATAATCCTACTGTTGGTTGTCTTTGGTTCTCTGCCGACTCATAATTATAACAAGCTAAAACTGCTAAATTTCCTGTATATTACTTATACTTCATTATGGTATTGTAATTTGTCATTTTACATATTAGTATTAACTTCGTTCTATGTTTGTTTGTGAAACCTATTAATATTTCCTATGTGTCTCGTACTCCAGGTTATTATCCTATCCTAAGGACACACCATTGATTTTTATTAGGGTTAAATATTTAACATGGAATATTACATATGCCATGTTCACTAAGCATAAGCTTAGGGCTTAATTTTATTATATTAATTTATAGCTTAATGCCCAAGTTTTACATGTTATGTTTAATGTATAAGTCTTGTGGCTTGTCTTGAGACTAGCGCAGACCAAGTTTGGTATATGCACTAAACCTTAACATTTTAATATATTAATCCTTGCTATAATATAAATGTTGTAATGATTTACCTTGTGATATGATTAGGGTGACAATGTAACATATGGTTTGGAGCGTATATGATGGGGTTTAACAATTACATCATGGGTGGAGATTATACCAAAAACGACGTTACCAAACTATAGCATAGTGGGCATTATATTTGGTGGTGTGAATCAGTTGGTGCCATTAATGCATCTTGGTTTTCATGGCATCCCGCCCTTAGGTTTGGCTTATGATGATTTGGGAATTTCATTTATCATTTGGGGTTTCTCTTGGATCTGCGCAGAGGTTAATGGAGGAAACCTCCATGACCATGAAGGTAAGGGTTTTTTTGTTTCAAAGTATTTCAATGGTTTGGAATTGATGTATTTAAATGTTTTCATACTTCTCACATGGTTTATGGATGGTTGCAGGTGCTAGGGTCTGTGGAGAGTATCATGGTTAAAATCTCACCGTTGGTTCCTATGTGATGCAAATGTTGTAAGGTAAGCCTTCCAACAAGCCAATGCTTGTTATCTCTCAGCTTGACCATGTAATATCTTCATTGTTTGGTTTTGGAGTTTCACTGTGTTGATTTGAATTCTCCTTCAGGGTTGTAAAGAAACAGACTTGGGTTTTAAAAGTATTAAGGATCTTAAGCCATCGAGCTAGTTTTTAAGCCATTCGGCTCTATGTATTCATTTATGTTTGGGTTTGTAAATCGTATGGATTTGGAATTTGGAGCCATGGGCTACACCGTTAATTGCAATGATGGCATAGCCCATTGGCATTCCCATGTGGACAACATTTTGACCTTTAAAGGGACTATGTGGAGAGATGGTGATGATGGAAATACTGTGTAATGTAAATACTCTGCGTTTTAAATGAAATGGTGATCGTTATTTTTCTTACTGTGTGGAATTTGTATTCTACGTTAATATTTTATTAGCAGGGTTTTATGAACAGGCATATGCTTTCATTCTGGTTTGTGTGTGAAGTATTTATAAGATGATGTAGTCGTAAACAAAATGGGTTGAAGACCGAGCCATAAATGGCTTGCCTTTCCTATCATGGCTATGATAGTCTTTGATGTATTTTATTTACTATTTATATTTTATTGATTAGTTTATGGGACAAATCCTTAACATAGTAGTTTTAGGTAGACTGAATAAATTTCAAGTAGATGGAATCTTGTTACAAGAAACAGTAGGTCATGACAAAAAGGCAACGTGTGAAAAATCAGGAAAGATAAAAAAAAGATTAGAATAGAAAGGACAAAGAAAGAAAAGATGACCCAAGAGAGGAAGGAAGATGTTGAAAGACAGGAACACCAATGACGGTGTTATTTTTAAGAGGGAAAGGATGTAATACCCCTCTTGTGAGCCATAAGTATTTTGTAATTATTAATGTTTATTGTATGTATTTTTTAGTGATGAGCTCAAAGCCATGGCCCCACTAGTAAAAAATAGTGATTTAGGTGATTTCTTCCCTAAATTCAAAGGCTTAGGATAACTGAAAAACATTTGCGCAATTCAAAAACGACTGGGAACTAATCCACCAAGGGAAGGGTAAGCAATGAGGGAAACCTTGGAGGTCAAGTAAAGGTAACTGGGCATCATCACAGTGTTGACAAGGGAATTGGCCTCCATCCTCACCTTCGACCTTAAGTCACTTATTAGACACTAGTAATTTTCTCATGCACTTAATGGGTAATTTACTAATTACGGCCTAGGGCTCGAGCATCAGGGAATTATCACATCAAACACACTCTAATAGCCTAAGAGTAACTACAACTTATACCAATAGGTCATAAAGAGGTTTTATGAGGAATATAAAACCTTCATCGCAATGAAGTTATTTCCACCTCACATTAATCAAAGGTATTGGGAGGAAGAGGACATATATATTATATATAAAAGCATGGTATATATAATAGCAGAAATATATATATGAAAGGAATTTCATATATAATAAGGGAGCATTATCTAGTGAAGGCATCATATAGTAATAGAAATTTTACTACAATATATATATATGAATTTATATAACTAAATCTATTATATATATATATATATATATACATATTACATATAGAACGAGAATACCCATCTTAATTGACTATTGAATTTACCTTGAGTAATAGGCCTGATTGTGGAACCGTTACCTGTTACCTGATTTATAGCCATTAATTTTGGAGGCATCATTTAACTCCCTCGATTGATATTAAATATTTGAGATATGTTGAACATGGAGGCTTTAATTACCCTGAATTACAGTCACTGATTGTGGAGGCGTTATGGGGGATGCATAAACGTTGATTATAGAGGAGTTAGGGATTCACCAGTATATATTTTCCAAATCTTGGGAGAAGAAAGAGGATCTCGGCATGGGATAGAAGTGATCTCCCTGTGGGATGAGTAGAGAGTTCTGCTGAAAGGAGAATTTGATCTCTGCACTCTCTTGGGAAATGATCTCCAAGTTATTTTGTTTATTTATTTTAAATTAAAGTTCTCAGTGTTTGAGGAGAGGAATCTATGCATTTTGGTTAGAGAAAAATCTCTGCATTTTTATTAAGAGGGGTCTATGCGTTTTTGAAGGGATGTTTCCATCTAGCGGAAGTGGATTGGAATTTTGGAAGGGAACTATGATTGCTGGTCTCTGCTATGTTGCAACATTAAAACCCTAAGTGTGTTGGTAAATGATCTGAACTTGGTAACTTGTTCCAAGGAATCGGTATGGTTTTGGGTATGTTTATTCTTCCTATTCATTTGAATAGTTGTACTTTGTCCGGCGAATAACCGTGGTAGATATAATTGTATGGATCATGACTCTGGCGGCGAGGAATGGTGAAAATGATATATATATATATATATATATATATATATATATATATATATATATCAAAGGATTGGGATCGAAATGTTACTACCTTTGCTTTGGTTATATAGATCTGGATTTACTGTAAGTGTAGAGATGGGAATGACTTAGAATGTATTTTTATTGATAAAAGAATATGTATATATTTAAAGATTTGCGACCCCTGATTACATGTGGTTGCATTGCTAAATGAAACTGAAAGGTAGGAACCATGATCTTTATCTGGCTGCATTTGATTGATAAAAGTTTATGTATATTCATAGATCCATATTTGTTACCTTGTTGGAAACAGCCAACGAACCAGAACCGTAGGATTCAAGCTCTACAATTTAAAGCATAAAGTATATTTATACACCTCTACCTGGGATTTTCCTTTAGAGAAGCGATTTAGGAATGGTTTAAAATTGCTGTGGGTTTTGTGATTTTGTGTTGGGTTTTGAAACTTTTGGGTTTAACACAGATTGTCATGTAGATGTGATTTGCAAAAGGATGTAGATAGTTGTGTGTAATTTGATTATGCTTTTGAAACTGTCATAATTACCTTGGATTGCCTGGGAGATGCGATTTGCAAAAGAATGTAAATCGATGTGTTTTGGGTTTTTGCAACTATCGGGTTTACCCTAGATTTCTTGGGAGATGCGATTTCCAAAAGGATGTAAAATCGTTGTGTGTAATGTAACTGTCGGGTTACCTTGGGTTGCCTAGGAATTGCGATTTGCAAAAGGATGTAAAATCATTGAGTATATTGTATTTCGTTTTTGGTTTTGCATTTGAAATTTAACCTTGGATTTATCCTGAGATGCGATTTTCCAGAGTGAGATAGCTAAATATAAGATACCTACGTTTTGAGTTTTCATTTGTCATGTTTCACTCGAATTTTTGGATGGTGAGCGCAGCTCCATCATTTGCGTCACTTATGAATGCGTATACATGTGTATGGATGGCGACTCGGCCTACCTGGACTCACAAAACTGACCTCTATATTACTCACAGATGGAAAGACTGCGGTTTTGAATGATATCCCTTACAAGTGTTTGGTTTTTGTAGATTGACGATTTTGTTTTTTCCTTAAACTTATGGATGATGAGGGCAACTCCATCATTTTAATTTTACAACCATATCTGAGGGGCATGAGTAATATATCTTTGTTTGGTATTCCGTTAATAATAATTAACAAGATAAGAAAGAGTTGGCTCTATCCTTGGAAACCCATTTCGTAATATCATAGGGCCGACAATAATATAATTATGTGCAAATAATTATTTTGTTAGTAAGGGTTACATCCTTATAAATGTATTTTGTTTAATATTATATTAGGGTTTATGAAAATATACTCCATAAGGAAAACCTCATATATCCTACACTTGTTGAAAAGGAGTTGTTAGATTTTTATCAATTAAGATAGTATTATCTTAGGATATTATCTTAGAGAATAACATGCACATTAATCAATCATAAGACACAATAAACATAAATATTTTTTTCACGAAAACCATAAAGGAGAAAACCCTACAACTTCCTCGGATATAGAATAGGCACCAATATCAACAATAAAACCCAAAGACAACAGCTGTTCTCTTTCTTAGATGTTCTCTCTCTTATCCCAGCTTCTTCTCTCTCACTCATGTGCTATAACTCAGTGTGAGTGATAGAGTGATAAATAAAGAGGATCACTCTCTATTTGTACTAATTCCCGTCTTGAAAATAAATTACGAGGGCCGAATTCTCTAGTAGAGTCTAATAACACTAGTGCCCCAAAACTATGGGCCTTTAACCCTTGAACAGTAAGGAGGGTTACCCTCTATGACTTTACATGACTTGTTTACATTATTGATTCTTCCTATAGGAACATCGAGGTATGACATGACTCAATCACATTACAAATACTTCTCAATAGGAACATCGGGTGACAATACATAAAATATACAACTGAATACATTCTAAAGCTACAAATACATAAACACTCCCTCTTAACTAGGAAGGTATTCTCTTAAAACAATTCGTCGGTACAAGTCTTCTTCTGTAGATCAAATTTGGATCACCATCAATGCTGGGTCATCATTGGATCATCATCGAAATTGGACTATCACTGGATCATCATCAAAGTTGGATCATCATCAAAATTGAATCATCACCAAATCATAATCAAAGCTGCATCATGACTGGATAATCATCATCACTGCTTCCGCTATCTTAATCAGCTAGTGCTATCTTTTAATTCTACTTGTCATAGGAAGTTCGACAGAGCTGGCCCTTTTCCATACTGGTTAAAGGCCTAGCCTCCATGCAGGTCTTGTTTAGTGCTTATATCTGATCCTAGTCAGAAAGGCTCACCGAGTAGTTACATCTAACCATGAGAGGAATAGAACCACCACGATGTTAGAAAGGCACACCCAGCACTCACATATGACCCAATCAAAAAGTCCTAGCACTCACATCTGACCATGGGAGGCCTAGCCTTCCACCATGTCAGAAAGGCTCATCCAACACTTACATCTAACCTAGTTAGAAAGACCCAGCACTCACATCTAACCATGGGAGGCCCAACCTGCCACCATATTAGAAAGGATCAAGACTTATATTTGACCATGGGAGGCCTATCCTACTACCATGTTGGAAAGGATCAACACTTATATCTCACCTAGTCAGAAAGGCTCTGCACTTACATCTAACCCAATCAAAAATGATCTGCACTTACATCTGACCATGGGAGGCCTATCCTACCACCATGTCAAAATGGATCTTCACTTACATTTGACCAAGGGAGGCCTAGCCTATCAGCATGTCAGAATGGATCTGCACTTACATCTAACCATGGGAGGCCCAACTTGACACCATGTAAGAAGGGATCCTCCACTTATATCAAACCATGGAAAGAACCAATCCTTCCATGTCAAAAAGGCTCTTAGACTCATTACCTCCCCTTGGAGGGAACCTTGATCTCGAGAACAACAAGGTTCTCCGTGAAGAATTTAGACTTCACTGTGGCCAATGACTTGGTCAATAGATCAGCTATTTCTTCATCCGTCACAACATACTGGAGCTTCACCGGTCCTCTCTGCACCATATCCCTGATATAGTGATATTTGATCTTGATATGCTTGGACTTGTCATGGAACATTGTGTTATACAACAAGTTCATGCAACTATGGTTGTCACAATATATACAAGTTGCATACAACTCAAGATCAAATAAGTCAGATAGTAGCTTCCTCAACCATAGTGATTTAAAACTAGCCGAAAAAGCTACGACATACTCTTCTTCAGCTATACTTAGTGCCATGCAACAATGCTTCCTACATTAGAGTAAATTTCAACTCAAAATGGGCCTCCTAAGGAAAATTAATAAAGCAATAGTTAAAATAATAAAATAATATTTATTAATTTTGGAGGAAGAAAAAAAAAACGCTACTTTGTTCGTATTTTCGACATATCTTCCTATGTTTTTACTCAATTTTCGATTGGGAGAGCTTGTTGGATGTAGAATTAAATTCTGGATCCAACGATTACCCACTCGACATACTTTTGACGGTCCCCACCACCCCAAAAACAAGAAATACCTGGAAAAATGTGATGATGACATCATCATCACATTTTTCCAGGTATTTCTTGTTTTTGGGGTAGCAAGGCCTGTCAAAAATATGTTGAGTGGGTACTCATTGGATGTAGAATTTAATTCCACATCCAAGGAGCTCTCCCAATCAAAATTTGAGTAAAAACACATGGAGATATGTTGAAAATACGAACAAAAAAAGTAGTTTCTTTAATGATACCTATCCCCAAATTTATATTAAAAAATTGTTTAAGAGGTGCTCCCTTTTTTAATTTTAAAGCATTTTGATTAGCTAATACATGATGACATGGAATTTGTATTATTATTGGAAGCCCAATTTTAAATTGGAATTTCCTCTAACGCTAAACAAAGAGATCACACCTAATCCTATACTGAAGCAACACCATGAAGTTCTGTTCCTATCGATGGCACTTCCTTCCCAATCTGAATAAACATAACCTTCCAGGTTAATATTATGATCCACCTCATACTTGATCCCATAATCAACTGTACCCTTCAAGTACCTCAAAATATGCTTTGCAATAATCAGGTGAGCATGTCTCGGATCCGTTAGGAACTGGCTAATTGTGTTCACAGCAAAGCAAATATATTGTCTTGTTTTAATCAGGTACATACACGACCCAATCATTTGATGATACATCACAGATTCATCCATCTTTAATGAATATCACTCAATAGCTTCAGGTTTGATTCGATACGTGTGGTCATGGCCTTGTAGTCCATCATCTCGAACCTCTTCACGATCTCTACTACACACTTCCCTTGCCCAAGGTAGACTCCATCTATACTCTGCCACACCTCCATGCCTAGAAGGTAGTGCATCATACCCATGTCCTTCATCTCGAACTCAACAACAAGATTCCTCTTTGTAGAATTGTGACATGTGTGACTGAATAAATTTCAGGTAGACCCAATCTTGCTATAGGAAATTGCAGTTCGCGACAAAAAGGCGACATGCGAAAAATCTGGAAAGATCGAAGGAGATCAAAATAAAAAGGAAGAAGCAATAAAATATGACCTGAGAGAGGAAGGAAGTTGTTGAAATACAAGAACACCGAGGACTGTGTTATTTTTAAGGGGGAAAGGATGTAGCACCCCTCTTGTATGCCCTAAGTATTTTGTAATTATTAATGTTTATTGTATGTTTTTTTTAGTGATGAGCTCAAGGCCAAGGCCCCACTAGTAAAAACTAGTGATTTAGGTGATTTCTTCCCCAAATTCGAAGGCTTAGGGGAACTGAAAAATATTTGTGCAATTCAAAAACAACTCGGAACTAATCCACTAAGGGAAGGGTAAACAATGAGGGAAACCTTGGAGGTTAAGTAAAGGTGACTGGGCATCATTGCGGTATTGACGAGGGAACCAGCCACCATCCTCACCTTCGACCTTATGTCACTTATTAGACACTAGTAATTTTCTCATGCGCTTAGTGGGTAATTTTCTTATTATGGATGTACGAGCCTAGTGCTCGAACATGAGGTAATTATCGCATGACACACACTCTCATAACCTAAGAGCAACTACAACTTATACTAATAGATCATAAAAAGGTTTTATGACGAATAGAAAACATTCACCACAATGAAGCTACTTCCACCTCACATTAATCAAAGGTATTGGGAGGAAGAGGACATATATATTTTATATAAAAGCATGATATATGCAAGGAATTTCATAGAGAAGAAGGGAGCATTATTAATGAAGGCATCATATAGTAAAAGAAATTTTACATGTATATAGATGGATAGATAGATAGATAGAGATATATTATAATTTATATAACTAAAGCGATTACACACACACACACACACACACACACATATTATTACATATAGAACGAGAATACCCATACTGAGTGTTGAATTTACCTTGAGTGATAGGCCTGATTGTGGAATTGTTACCTGATTTATAGCCATTAATTTTGGAGGCATCATTTAACTGCCTTGATTGATATTAACTATTTCAGAGACGCTGAACATGGAGGATTTAATTACCCTGAATATTGTCAACGATTGTGGAGTTGTTACGACGGATGCATAAACGCTGATTATGGAGGCGTTAGAGATTCACCAATATATATTTTCTAGATCTTGGGCGAAGAAAGGGGATCTCGGCATGGGAGAGAAGTGGTCTCTACGTGGGATGAGCAGAGAGTTCTGCCAAAAGGAGAATTTGATATTTGCACTCTGTGGGGAAACAATCTATGAGTTCTTTTATTTATTTATTTTAAACAAAAAGATCTCTACATTTCATAAGAGGGATATATGCACTTTGGGAAGAGGAAAATATATGCATTTTTATTAAGAGGGGTCTATACATTTTTGAAGTGACGTTTACATCTGGAAGAAGTTGATTGGAATTTCAAAAGGGAACTACGATTGATGGTCTCTACTATGTTTCAACATGAAAACCCTAAGTGTGTTGGTAAATGATCTAAACTCGGTACCTTGTTCCAAGGAATCTACATGGTTTTTGGTATGTTTATCCTTCCTATAGATTTGAATGGTTGTACTTTGTCTAGCAAATGACCATGGTAGATATAATTGTATGGATAGTGACTCTGGTGGTGGGGAATGATAAAATTGATATATTTATATATATACATATCGAAGGATTGGGATCAAAATGTTTCTGCCTTTGCTTGGGTTATATAGATCTAGATTTACTATAAGTGTAGAGATGAGAATGACTTAGAACGCATTTTTATTGATAAAATAATATGTATATATTCAGAGATTTACGACCTCTGATCACATCTGGTTCAATTGCTAAATGAAACTGAAAGGTAGGAAGCATGATGTGTATCTAGTTGCATTTTATTGATAAAATTTTATGTATATTCATAGATCCATATTTGTTACCTAGTTGGAACTGCCCAACGACCCAGAACTGTAGGATTCAAGCTCTATAGTTTAAACTGTATAGCATATTTATACACCTCCACTAGGGAGTTTCATTTAGAGATGTGATTTACCAAAGATTTAAAATCATTGTGGGTTCTATGATTTCATGTTTGTTTTTGAAACTGTCGGGTTTACCTTGGATTTTCGGGGAGATGCGATGTGCAAAAGGATGTAAATCGTTGTGTGTAATTTGATTGTGCTTTTGAAACTATTGGGTTTACCTTGGATTTCCTCGAAGATGCAATTTTCAAAAGAATGTAAATCTTTGTGCTTTGGGTTTTTGCAACTGTCAGGTTTACCTTGGATTTCCTGGGAGATGTGATTTGAAAAAGGATGTAAAATCGCTATGTGTAATGTAAATGTTGGGTTACCCTTGGTTGCCTGGGAATTGTGATTTTCAAAAGGATATAAAATCTCTCCCTATATTGTATTTCATTTTGGGTTTTTCATTTGACATTTTACCTTGGATTTACCTTGAGATGCAATTTTCCAAAGGAGTGAGATCGTTGAATATAATGTACCTATGTTTTGAGTTTCCATTTGTCATGTTTCCCTCGAATTTTTGGATTGTAAGTGCAGCGCCATCATTTGGGTTTCACTTATGGATGTGTATATATGTGTATGGATGGCAACTCAGACTACATGGATTGATAACAATGACCTCTATATTACTCACAAATGGAAAGACTATGATTGTGAATTATCTCCGTTGCAAGTGTCTGGTTTTTGTAGATTTGCAGTTTTGTTTTTTCCTTGAATTTATGGATGATGAGCATAGCTCCATCATTTTACTTTTGCAACCAGATCTAAGGGGCATGATAAATATATATGTGTTTGGTATTTCATTAATAATAAATAACAAGATAATAAAGAGAAAACTCTATCCTTGGAAACCATTTTCGTAATATCATAGGGTTGAAAATAATATGATTATTTGCAAATATTTATTTTGTTAATAAGTGTTACATCCTTATAAAATTATTTTTTTAAGATTATATTAGGGTCTATGAAAATATACTCCATAACAAAAACCACGCATATCCTACACTTGTTAAAATGGAGTTACTTACACTAGGCAAAGAATTCCCTTTCCCTTCCCGAAACAAAGCTCAAACTCCTTTAGTTTATTAAAGGAAGTGTTCCCATATTATCATACCTTATTGTTAGGACTGAATAAATGTATGAAGATCTGTTGACTTGATATAACCTTATATTCTTGTAGCACTATTAATTTTGCATAATCCGAGTGTCACTTGGGTGTTGTACCCTGTAATTGAGTTAGTATAGAATTTTGGTCATGCCTCGATAGTGGTGGGGAGTAGTTTAGAAATACTTTCCCAGAAGGACAATATAATAATAACAAAAATAAAATATGGAAATGATGATGTTGTGGTTTATAACCTTTTAATGAAATAAATGTCACAGGATGTGACAGTTTTGTGGATGTAACCCATGGATTGGGTGAACCACGTAAATTGGTCTCACTCTTTTGTGTTCTTGATGTATACTATCTCATGTGTTCTTGACATACTTATCTTATGTATTCATCTTATATCCGCTTGGTATATGTACCTCATGTTCTAATCATAACAATGGTGTACTTTGTCGAATGATGAGTCCAAAAGAAGACAAATTTTTTATGTTAATAAAATGTTAGCTAGTCTAATTGGTGGGGTTAAAGGCTGCTGTTATTGGCTAAGTTTATTTGGATTTGGAAGTAATGAATGAAATGTATGTGATTAAATGTATGATTAGTTATATTAATAGATGGTCATCATAATGTCACAATTAATGGTTGTACCTTTCCATAGACTCACTTAATTGACTTGTTTGGACTTAAAAGATTATTTTTAAAGGGAAGAAAAATGACCCCATTTTTCTGTGAGTTTACCTTGAGGATTATTGGGTATGAAATTTTATTTTAATGAATCTTTGGGATGTTACACTGTGTAATTTTGTTTTGCATTGTCATGGCTTGGGTGAATGCCGCACATGGTTTTAAATGGTTGTTTACTACTTTTAACGCTTTCGTTAGGTTAGTATATATGTGGATTATATATAATCCAGGGGTTGTAGCACATGACGTCCTTTGTCGTTGTTGGTTTAGACTATTAAATGGTCTTGGTGTAACTTTAACTTGGCCAAGACCGTGCCCATAGCATTGGGTGGAATATAGGGTCTTATGACCTCGCTTAAGCATGATGGTTTGATTAATGTTTATTTGAATAGTGTTTAGTTTTAGTGAATGTATCCCGCATACTTTGTTGTATAGCATGGCCATAGTTTGGATGCAAACAAACCCAATAGAGTTCGACTGTGTTTGGATGTTAATGTAATGTGTTGTATTTTAATTTATAAAAATTGTTGTGCTTGCATTCCCATAGGATTTGATTCCTGTCCCTATTTCAAATACATGGGTTTATGGTATGATTTCGATATTGTTTAATTCGTTATGGGTATATGTTTGATGAGTAATGTAATTTCGTTTAATGTTTATATTATTTTTGAGATGTTGTTTATGATGGATTAGATAGAACTGTGGGTGCTTTTATATATAAATATATGATCATAAATTTGATATAGGACCACATGGATAGTCTCGAGGCCTCCTCTATTCATTAAATTATGCTGTTGTTTATTTAATGAGATTGATTTGCTATTTAGTTTATAGTTAATGAGATAGACCTTCAAAGGTATTAATGGTTTATTTATTATTTGATTGAATTTATATTCTATTTCTGTTACTAAATACTTGTATTTAGAATTTAGGTTTACTTACAGCTCTTAATAATTAAATGATTACTATCATAGTTCCTTTAATGGTGCTTTATATTGAAGCTGGTAATTACATGTAATTATATGAATTCCTGCTTCTAAACTAGTTCGGAAATAAACATAAACTAGCCTCTATTGACAAATGAAATATGTCAGTAGAGTAATAAGCCTAGAGAATGATTACTTAGTTACTGTAAGTAAAATCCTAGTTTATAGTAAACATAATCTAAATACTGAAGTAATTACAGAGACAAACTTAAAGGTACAATCGTGGAAATATATACAACATATGATCATATTTATAGCCTAAGGGTAATATTTAAGAAGTACAAACCTTAGCAGGTTCTAACGAGAGAATAAAATACATAGGGTTAGGAGATGCATTGAAATCCTTTACCTAGCATAACCAACAATTAATCTAGTAGATGGAATAGACAACCTAGGTTTACAATTCAAGAAATATACACCCTAGGAGATATAGACAGAACCATCATTTCTAGGGTTAGAAATATATAATGAACCTTTACATAAAGCAACCAGCATTTACACTAGAAATGAATTTGACATACTAAGAACTCATACTTGTAATTTTCTGAAGCTCCTTTAATGGTTGAATCTGCACACTTTTAAATCATCCACATTAACAATTTAAGATAGATATGGCCTTTGATTTTGATGACCAAATCACTTGAGAACTACCACGATCCTCCCAACCATGACCCACAATGGTTCCTGGTTTTAATTTGGATCCCCCCGAGCTAGACTCCATCATGCAAGTAGCTTAGAATTCCTAAGGTAAGGTTTCCTATTTGGTGTATCAGATATGGATCGATTCTCCTTTTCCTTTGAGCAAATGTTTCTTCAAGAATTTACTTGAGAGAAAACAAGAAGAAAATGAATCCTCTAATGACAGATCAGGACCCCAAGCCTTTCCTTGGCTTGAGTCTTTATATAGAGACTTTTCAGTTAAAGGGACAGTTAAATCAAGAAACCTTAGTTTCTTGATTTAACCCTTTTCAATTACTTTGGGTAATTATTAATATTTTGACTTAGGAACTTTCATAGACTTTTCTACTAGTTCCTAGTTGGACTTTCCTAGACATTATACTTATTTATTAATCTTTATTAATAAATAATAATTGATGGATCTTCTCTTCTTTCTTTGAGTAATTTATATTATTAATTAATTTAATTCTTTATACATACCAAGTATAAAGCACATAATAATATAACACTTTGTTAACATTTGTCTTTGGGAATCATATACCATGATCCCTAAACTTAATGACACTTCTTCATTAAGGTCAAGTAGGTAGATGGTTTAGGTCTACTAGGTTAGGAAACTCTAAACATCCTTGCATGTTGGATTTTTGTCGTATAATGTGGTAGCTCTTCTATACTTTGATGAGAATATAGAAATTCAAAATTTCATTTAATCACTTATAAATAAGTATGATGAGATCAATATTTTTCTCAAGTCATTTTCACTTGGAAATCATTAAATTCTTTTCAGTAACCCCTAGCGCTTATCAGAGCACATACTCAACGTTTTAATAGGGTGTTACAATTAAGTGTAATTCCAAAGCTCCTCTCTTAGCGCTGGTGCTAATATGTACTTGTACGATACACCTACGGATACAATGGCCAAAGATACAATGCTCTAAAGCTTATGCTCAACATCAACATGGAAGGCTCCAAGGCTTATGCCCAACACATCCAAATATATTTTCATGTTTACCATAGCTTCTCATTAAACACAAAGTTAAGTACTCATGTGCTTCAGAGCTTCTCTCTCAACACAAATCATCAATTTCTCAAGTCCTGCAGAGCTCCTCCCTTAACACAAAACATTTCAGCAAGCATGTGCTTTAAGGTCCACACCCAACACAAACAAGCATATACATATATCATCAATAATTGGCTTATGCCCAATATATAAAACAAATCATGATGTTTATATGCAGTGGGTTCTTTGACCTAGTATAAAGATAAAACATCAATATAATCATCATAATCAATCGGAACATGCCTATAAGTGTTAGGTCCAAAATTTTAGATATTACATCAAACATATTTATAAGTGATTAAATGAAATTTCAAATTTTGGTATTCTCATCAAGTACTGAATAAATACCATGTTATATGAGGGAAATCCAACATGCAAAGATTTTTAGTGTTTCCTATCCTAGTAGACCTAACCATCTACCTATTTGACCTTAATGAAGAAGTGTCATTAAGTCTAAGGATCATGGTATATGATGTCCAAAGACAACTGTTAACAAATGTTATATTATTATGTATTTTATATATGGTATGTATAAGAATAAATATAATAATAATATTAATGATGAAAGAAAGAGATAAAAGCTCCATTCATTGTTATTTATTATTTAAAGATAATAAATAGTCCAATTCCTGCAAAAGTCTAACTAGGAACTAGTCAAAAATTCCTAGGTTAATGTATTAAAAATTACCCAAACTAATCGAAAAAGGTTAAATCAAGAAAGCAAGGTTTCTTAATTTAATTGTCCCTTTGACTAAAAACTATGTCTATAAAGACTCAAGCCAAGGAAATCCTTGGGGTTTTGATTTATCATTTGCACGAGTCATTTTCTTCTTATTTTTCTCTCAACTAAATTATTGGAGAACATTTTCCTAGAAGCAAAAAAGGAGAAGTGATCCAGACGTGACATACCAGATAGGAAACCCTACGTTAGGAGCTCTAAGCTACTTGCATGTTGGAGTCCAGCATGGGGGGATCCAGATTTAAGCCAGGAATGGTTTTGGGTCATGGTTGGGTGGAATGTCGTAGTTACCAAGTGATTTGGTCATAAAATAGAGGTAAGATCTTCCTTTGAATTGTTAATGTTGGTTATTTTAGTATGCACGTCTAGCCATTAAAAGAGCTTCAAGTTATAAATATGAAGCCCTAGACTTCCTATTCCATTTTTTTAGATCAAATGCTGGCTATGCTAGGTAAATGATTACATTGCATTTCCTAACCCTATGTCTTTGTTTCTCTAGTTAAAATATGCTAGGGTTTGCATTATGTTAATGTTAACCCTAGGCTTTAAGTTATTTTCTATACCATATTTATCTAGGGTTTATTCATCGGTTTACTTCTGCAAGTTTTAAATTATTTATAAATGTTTATCAAGGGTTCTTCACCTTAGTTTTAATTCCTATATTATTTTTACTATTAAAACTGGGTTAAGTATAAACTAGGTTTTTATTTCACAACTAGGAACTATATGCTCTTTTGGCCTTTTTACTCTGCTGACATATTTCATTTGTCAATAGAGCCATGTTAATTTAAATACTAGCTCATACCTAATGTGTCATCTAAAACCTAGATTATAATCTCTCCAATTAACAATCAACAGTAAACAAATAAGAATACTAATTCTAAGTATACATTAACAATGCTAGAATGGAATTATAAATCAAATCAACTAATTACATGTTACAAGTAGTTGTACAATAAATCAAAGATAAATAAACCAATAAATACCTTTTAAGGTCTGCATATTTAAATACGAGCTAATTACTAAACCATTCCATTAAAAATAACATGATCATAAAAAATGAAGAGACTAAGTATCGTGACCATTCTTTGGTCCAAAGGTCAAATCTTTTTTCACTATTTAAAATCCACAATCCTAATATATAAATCCACATAACCAAACATATGCCATAAAAATAAAATAGTCCCATTTACTATCACTAACAACCATAGTATAACAATTAACCAAATTAAAATAATAATCATTAAATAAAGAATTCAGTGATTACATTAAGGTCACAGGAATGAATCTTGTAGACTATCATTGCTAGTCACTACATAACCATGATGCCATTCATATTAATAAAAACCCAAATGTAAATATGTATGAAGTCATCATTAAATTAACCATACATTCATTCCAAATAACAATTAAAACCCTATAATTGCAATGAAATACATGAATTGGTTTTCTATTTAGACCATATCAAAAATGTCTACACAATCCAAGTAAGTATAAAGGGGAGAGAAGGAATTGAATCCTCTGGGTATCTAAGCGCCAAAACATAACCCTCCATTTAATTACATACTCTTTACACCAACCACAACCAGGATTCAGAACCCATGGATTCGTTGTTGACAATAATCACTGCCACACTATACATAGAGGGTATGCTGGCTTTAATAAGAAAATACAATCTCTACAGCAAGGTTGCAAGACCCTAGGTTCTACACCCACATTGTAATCATGGTCACAACCACAAATAACTAAATACATAATCCATTAAAATTAAATCTAAAACAACAATAGCCATTGTGGGTTTTCACCCATGGCTTCTACACATTTCCACATCACATCATAATAAAATGAAATAGTAAGAATTGCAACCATCCAATCTATCGCAACAACCATGGGAAGGGCTCATGCCATGCACACCATGTCCATCAACCCATACGTTGTCAAGTAATTACAATAAGAAATAAATACAAGCAATTAGACAGAGCATCCATGCAGGCCAATTCCCTATGGAATTCAAGTTTAATAAACACCTATGTAACATAGGATTTATAGATAGGCGAGTCCTTTAACCATTGCCAAAAAACAAGAAAAATTCATTTACATAGTCACCATTAAAATCTATAAATCAAACTTTCAACAATATTTCCAAGGGCTATGGCACCATTGCAAGCAATGGTGTTGCCCGAGCTTAAAACCCCAAATCAAAAATACGATTTACATAAAGAAATGTCGTGTGGTGAAAATGCCAAGTTTCCCCAATTTGCTGCTAACAACACCATTCTTTTACAAACCCAAACCTTGCATACACAGGACCAAAGGGGAATCATAATCCCATAGAAAACCCAAACAATAGCATGATAACCTAGTCCTACGCACAATGCCGAGAGGTGACACGCTTATGCTTTTGTAACAAGCTTACTGTGACTATGATGACATCATCCTTGAGCTGGTAGTGAGATTCAAGCCATCTGACTCCTCTCTTACCTGTCACCTGCAACCACCAACGTGAAGTGGATGAGAAGTATGACATAGAATGAGCCATGAAAACAGACATCAAATGCAGGAAAGAAACCAATGAACACTACAACAAAAAATGGATTTACCATCTCTTTTTGCATCCTTTTTTTTGTCTGGACTATATTTTAGTGTATTTTACTTCATTTTTGGAAAAAATGGCACAATTTCATGGGTTGGTTCTATTTTAGGCATTTTTTTGTGTCCTTTCTCTAAATTTGGCACAAATTGCGGTGTAATTTGCACCGGGTTTTGCACCTAGTTATGCGCCAGGTTTTGCATCAGGTTTTGCGACAGGTTTTGAGCCTAGTTTTGCACCTTATTTTGTGCCTAGTTTGTACATCTACTCTTGTTGCACCCCCTTTTATTCCCACATTTGCCTCAACTTTTATGCCCTTGTTTTCATCCACTTTTGCATCCCTTTTTACATCCGCTTTTGCATCCACTTCTACTTCTTTTTTTTGCATCCCTTCATACGCCAAGTTTTGCATCAAAGTTTATATCCTGTTTTGAGTCTAGTTTTGCATCTCCTTTTGTTTCAGCCATTTTTGCATCCATTTTTTCGTCCACTTTTGCACCCACCTTTTCATCCCTTTTTGCATCCCATTTTGCATCCATGTTTATGTCTTTTTTTGCATCTACTATTGAATCCACGTTTGCATCTAGTTTTTTCGCTTCCCAATTCATACCCATTTTTGCGCTTACTTTTACACGCACTTTTGCTTCAACTTTTGCATCTATGTTTGCATCTTTTTTTGTATCCAATTTTACATCAGTTATTGCATCCCTTTTTGAATCCATTTTTGCGTTGGGTGTTACGATTACTTTTGGATATCATTTTACATCTACTTTTGTTACATCCACTTTCGCATCCAATTTTGTATCCAATTTTACATCCATGGTTGTATCCACTTTTGCGCCACTTTTTTCATCATGTTTTGCTTACATGATTGCATCATTTTTTCCATCCAGTTTTGCATCACCTTTTGCATCCATTTTTGGTGCACCCCATTATGCGCCCACTTTTACGCCTACTTTTGTTGCATCCATGTTTGCATCATTTTTTGGATCCATGTTTTTATCCAGTTTTACACCTAGATGTTGAAGATGAAAATGAGGATAATGATTATGATATTGAGGATGGTTATGATGTGTAGCTAGGGTTTTCACCCTAGCTTGTGCTGATGAGCACCTACTAAGGAATCGGGAATCCTTAGTAGCAGTTCAATGATGTATATGAATTAAAGAAAGATAAACCGAAACAAATACTAATCTAAAATACGTTCTTGAAGCAAAAGCAGTAAAAAGTAAATAACATGAAGCAAAAACAGTAAAGAAATGTATAATGGTTTTTATTAATGTTACCTCCAATGAGGAGGTTGATGGAGTCCGTTGCGCTGGTCCGATGTCGGTGGCTTCGAGCTCCAAGCTGCTTCTTTTCCTTCTCCGGTGGTGGAAATGGGCCAAAAAGAGTTCTCAATGGTGAAAGTAGCTTGATGGTAAGCTAGGGTTTCGAGAACAATTTCGGCAGAGGCAGGATGCTTATGATAATGGATGTGAAATGAGGGGTCTCCACCACTTATTTATAGTTTTTTAGTGGTGGAGGGCTGGCCCATGGTTTTGGAAACCATATGGTTTAGGGCAGCTTGTTTAGGGTTTTTTCCTCCGTTTCCTCATTATTTTATATTTTTTCTTCCCTTTTGGGGATTTTTGCTATTTTAGAGGAATTTTGGATATTTTTGGAGGAAAAAGGGGTTTTTTGGCCTTTTGGAGGCATTTTAGGCCTTTTGGAGGCTTTTTAGATGGTTTTATGGCCCTTTGGAGGCATTTTAGGCCTTTTGGATGCTTTTTAGTGGGATTTTCAGGGAAATATGGTAGGCAAATGGACAAATGAGCCATGTAGTGGGGTAGATGAGGTAGTGAACACTTTTTGGGTGTTAACAGATTGCCCCCTAATGTGCGAGGGCAGGAGCTCATCGTATGGACGATGGACATCATGAGTCATATTTGGTTTGTGTTGGGGTGTGGAGAAGAGAAGGAAGCAACTGAAGTCCGGGACACCGATCTCGAACCACCTACAAGGACTGAAAAGTACATAACCTCAATAATGGATGAGGGATCATCTGATAATATGGACGAGGCGGGCATTCCCATGCTCGTATCAGAATATATCATAGCAATATAAATGGTCCTCAAATACTGGATGAGGAAAAAATCTCAATATATGGACGAGGCAGGCATTCCCATGCTCGTATCAAGATACATAACAATAACTGTGTGAGGCCCAAAATGAAGGACCGGTAGTAGATAATCACTGTGCATATCATGAGAGTCCAAAGGGGACACAAATCTGGAACATGCTGCTGAGCTGACCATGTCTTGAGCTGAAAAAACTTATATACTGGAATGGCAGCAGTGCTACTGAATGTGGTTCTGAAGGAACTGATGCGCTGCTGGATCAGAGTAAGAAGGGTCACACTCGTAATGGTACACTGATCTGGAACTGAACTGGGTACTCAGAGAAGCATAAAACTGAATGGCTTCTGAATACAATCGCCAACGCAGCCCGGATATCCACGGGAACATATAACTGGGTGTTCCGAAGTGACTCACCAATGTGCTAGAGTCGGGGGAAATCCGGGGTCTTCGACACAAAATGAAAAGGATATATATCCTGCGCGATTCTCAATGATGCGAATAAGGTACTGAAGTCGAGCATGTGAGAAACAACCATTCGGAGAGGCAATGATGACTCCTTTCAAAATGGTCCGTAGGCACTCACCACAGATGGTGATGGGTCCAAGGCGCAGGGGCCTCTAGGTCTATCCTCTGGAATAGAGGTGTTGTCGTCGACAGAGGGAAACCTACAACTATCAAGGCAATGATGTTTCCTTGACAGGAGCGCGAGGTAAAAAACCGAAATGTGATAGTACTGGTGGGAGGGGTGATAAACTGGGGGGGGATAACTGGGCAAGTAGAGTAGGTGGACTCAAACTTCCTTTGTTCAGAGTATGATGGCGGGGATGATCGGGCAGCATATAAAACTGACTGGTGGTAAAGGGTTCATATCGGTATAGCATTGGAGGGTGAATGGGCTGAGGGAGGCTCAAGCTGTAGTAAGAAGGTAGGAGACTGCAGAATACTCTGAACAAAGGCGACCTGATTGGGGGTGCTGCCGAGATGATCGATCAGAGGGCCAAGAGGTGCGGGGCGAGTAATTCAAGGGTTAGGGAACTTGAAGAAGTGTGGATATAAAATAGTACTGTCCGGTGGATTTTACGAGCCCAGGACAGTTCATGCTCGTGGTTGCTTTCAATTTTACGGAGTTTGAAAGAAAATAAGAAGACTCTGTAGTGATGAAATGGTACTGTCATGTGGATTTTGTGAGCCCATGACAGTTCATGCTCGTGGTTTCTTTCAATTTTAAGGAGTCTGAAAGCAAATAAGAAGACTCTGAATTGATGGAATGAAATGGTAATGTCATGTGGATTTTGCGAGCCCATGACAGTTCATGCTCGTGGTTGCTTTCAATTTTAAGGAGTCTGAAAGCAAATAAGAAGACTCTGTATTTGGTGGAATGGTACTGTCATGTGGATTTTGCGAGCCCATGACTGCTCATGCTCATGGTTGCTTTCAATTTTAAGGAGTCTGAAAGCAAATAAGAAGACTCTGTATTTGGAATGGTCAGGCAAGGAGGAAGTGTTCAATTAAGGAACATTTATGATGATCAAAACTGATGGTGGGGGGGAACACTGGTGGGATGAACAGTCTAGTTTATAGAATGGCTTATAATAGGAGGTTTGGAAGGTAGTAACCACCTACCACTTATTTTGTCACTTTGCGGGAATTTTTGGCATGATATTTGATGGCCATCCTTGACTGTGGTCTTTAGATTGAGATTTATTTCTAAAATAACACAATTTCCAGTCTAAATTCCTATAGTGACTTTAAGATTCATTTCCTTTCCAGTTTAAAGTTTTATCGCAACTCTATTTGTACAATTTCAAAATTTTAGAAAAATCAGTTGTCTTGACTCTTACCATCAAACTCTGTTTGGGCAATTTTCAGAATTTTAGAAAAATTAGTTGACCTACCATCAGACTGTGTTTGGGAAAATTTCCAAATTTAAAATAAAATCATTTCCATCAGACGTAATACATTTAAAAATGAAGAACAAGTTGGTGCTAGGTACTTCAATGGTTTGCTTTTCTAGTTCCAATGACTGGTTATGGTGGTAAAACTTAGCTAAAACTCAGCTTTTCTAGTTAAAATGAGTGGTCAAATCTGTTCCAGTCATAGAAATCTGTTGAACAGTTTTAGTGGTTTTAGTTATAGAAATCCAATATTGAATCCTATTAAGAAAAAATTATAATTAGATGTATTTAGGTGTATCTTAGCTTTGATATACCTGGATTTTGTGATTGAACAAGACTTAAAATGCCTGTAAATGGTATTGGTTTCTCCATGCACAGAGAAGAACCCAATGCACTGCGAACAAGAGGGTATGTTGACACACCACTATGGAAACCAATTTATAGTTATTAGATCAAGAAACCCTGCATAAGAGTTATCAGATCAAGAAACCACTATAACAGAGAGCATCAATATTAAAAAGACAAAGAAAACCTAGGAGAATAAATTAAAGGAAGAATGACTTGCCTCCAAGAAATTCCATGGGCATGGTCTCTGAGGCATTTTCTATTGATACAAAATTTGGTGTGATGCCATTGCTTGCCTCTGCCTCCACCTTTGGAATACATACACAGACACAACAACACATAGCCACAGACACGACTACACATTCACAGACCAGAATAGACAAGACATAACATGACATGGAGCTCCAGAATCAACATAGATGCATACCACAACTTAGGCAGGAAGGCCTCCTGAAAGGAGGAGGAGGATAGGTAGCCAGGGAATGCTGATGCCAATTCAATTGGGACAATGAAAAGTACAGACGCATACCACAATGCAGGCAGGTAGGCATCCATCCTGAAAGGAGGAGGATGAAAAGCAGCCAGGGAATGCCAATTCCAATCCAAATTCAGTTGGGAATGCCAATGCCAAATCAGTTGGGAGAATGAAAAGTACAAATGCAATATACCACAATGCAGGCAGCCAGCTAGCCTAAAAGGGGGAGGACGAAAGGCAGCCAGGGAATGCCAATTCAAATTCAGTTGGGACAATGAGTGAAAATTATCGATGGACCATTACGATGGAGCCACTTCCTGGACAGTTGTGAATGGAATGAATTACATAACCCTGATCCCCAGAGAGAGAAGGGAGGTACCATGCCTTTGCCTAGATTTTAACTTCCCTGTGTGGAGATGAACCCAGTTCAATTCCTGGTGGGCATGCTCCTCCCCTGTGTGGGATTTGCTAGGTGTGGCTTGTGGCTCTGCATCCTGTGGGGCATGTGCTGTCTTAGATGTTGGTAGATTAGTGTCTTCTTGAGCTTTGTGTCAATCATTTTAGTATCCTGTGGGAAATTACTTTGTAATCTGATCTGGCTTAGAACAAGCAAGCTCATCTTCACTAATAAAAAAGCTAGAGGATGGGGCAGCATTGTTCCATGTTTTTCAGTCCATTGGGATGTTTCCCTATATATATTATATATTAATAATTATATATATATAGAGAGAGAGAGAGAATGCTTCCAACTAAAACAAACATGATACACCTATCAACTTGGGATATTACAATGAAGCAGTGGGGTGTATCAACTTGGGATATTACAATGAAGCAGTGGTGTCCCACATGCTACAAAATTACCCTTCAGCTAAGCAAATGCATTTGGAATATCTATTCCATCAAAGTCACATAGGACTTGCACCTAGCCCCGACTGCATTCAACAGGCTGCTTATGCCAGCATGCCATCCCACGAGGGGAAAACATGTCTCCAGGAGGATTTAAACCTTGGTTAGGGGAATAAAAACACCCCTGTTAACCATCCTACAAATTTAAATTGCCTATACATCATAATTATGGTTGTAGCTACTTCTGTGGGTACTCTGATTAATTACCATGAATCTTGTTAAATGCGTGAATTTCATGTTATTTAATGGTATGTATATCATAAAAACATAGTTGTCATTGTGCTTGGACAACAATAAACCTGTTAAGTGATGCATGGCGGAAAGGGGATTGTAAAATGGGGAAATAAGAAGAAATGAAGTCTACATCGTAGGGCTCATGGTGTTCATATTAGTCTTGATTCTTTCATAGGGCATTGTGTACCATTGGCATAAACAATCTCTATAGCAAGGGAATACGACTACAATATCCATCAGCATAGCATAGATATTTGCACTAGAGCATAGACAAACATAATGATTCACTGGTTACTACTGGAATACCATTTTGATTCTTCTTCGATTGACTATACATAGTGGTCACAGTGATATTGTACAAGATCTTGATGAAATGGTATAGTCCATCGCCCAATATGAGAGAAATAGACAGAAAGACCTTGTAACCTTGGATGCTATGCATACTGGGGCCTGTGGCATTGTACCAGTCTCCTTGGTGGTTTTGTATGAGAGGCCACATGAGACCCCACGATATGACTGCTCCGAACAATATGGACAAATTCACCAAGTGCGGACAGATCATACCAGCTCCTACATATGTCATGCTGAAGTCGAAGCAAAATATGTAATATATAGTATACAGATGCTTAGGTTACTCTATGTTCTATATAGATGCTTAAAAAACTGAACTTGGGCTTTGGTTTGTTGGAGAGAAGATTTAAAAACAGGAACAGGCTATTTAGAATAATGGGTATATCATGTGGTTAAAATCCCACTGCAATTTGAAGCATGCAATTTATCAGAGACAAAAAATACTAATAGTCACTAACCTGGTGGTCCAGTCAAAAGAATTCGAGAACAAACAGTGACCAAATTTGACACATATTTGATATACTCTAGCCTCTTGAGAAACAGTACTCACTCTGATAATGTGATGTCTTATGGCCTGAATTGGAAGAGTGAGCAAATCTAAGGAGATGTACTTTTGTAATTTGGTAATATAAGCCTCAATATATTCCAATAAAACAATAAAACATTAAATCGTTTGTCAGGATTGAATCATTACGACTCTGGTTCATTTTGCCAGTACTTAGAAGTAAACTTGAATGACTTCTTTAAACTTTTCATGAATAATTAAACTGATATCATTCATAGAATACTTACAGTCAAACAGCCTGAATCTGTATTTTCAAACTCAATCAACCACTTTGTCAACGTCCCTTCACAAATATGCACAATACTCACCTGCAGACAATCAAGCCGTATGAACTTTTTCAGTTGATTTCCAAGGATAATGAACTTCATACTAAATCTGAATGGTAATTCCTGGATTTAAACGGTCCCTTGTCTAAACATTCAGCTTGTTATATCTTCTCCTTAAATATACAAAATCCTCTTCCTATGTCCTACCTCATTCAATATGCGTCTTTTATTCTAAAATGTCTAAGCTATAAAAGTTATTGTTGGCCTGAGAAAATTTCCAGCTACTAATGTTCTATACATAATCCAGACAATGGAAAAGAAATCACATTTCCTGTGATGACAGAAAACATTTCCTGAACATATATTGCCATTTAAATTTGAACAAACAAGCATCTTGTAACTAGAACTAAAGCATAAGACTGTCAAAAGAATGTTGTTTTTAAATATTTATAAAAACACATGCATACGTTTTTTAAAATGTTACGCTTAATGAATATTGTTCCCTAAGTCTACACCTATAGCATGTTGCAAAAATTACTATAATTGGAATAAGAAGTTAATGATTCTTTACTGGATGTAAATGGATCAGAGAAGTCCAATTTGCATTTTCCAATAAACATCCATCACTATTGCAACTTTCAATCAAAATTGGGTTTTTGTTTTCCTTCCACTAAAACTCATTTATATTATCCCGAAACTTCAATGATTGCTCTTACATATATATTTGGTTCTCGTCTCTCATTATAAATAATGTTTATCTTCTTTATATAATGTTGTTGTAACAGTGAAGAAGCCCTCAATAAACCAGCAACAAACGCCTTCTATGTTCAAATAATCATGGACAGCTTAAATCCTCTAAAAAATGGAATATTCAAGTAAGGAAAACATATTCTTCAGTAAGAGATAAACCTATCATGCAGGATAAATGAACACAATTAATGCTGTAATAGTCTAATATAAATACAACAAAACAATACTGAATTACGAAGATACAGACCAACCTACAATTTGACAGTAATAATGCACTATGAGGGTAAAGGGATGACATGAGATAGTGCAAAATTGAAGGGATAGCATTACTATAAATACACAATATCTTGATCATGCATATGTAGAAATTTTCAAGTGTTTTTCCCAGCATATGTGAGCTGCCTTCCTTCTCCATATTAGAAAATCACTTCTTGACTCTGATTCCTCTACCTCTGCATAATATTGCCCACTCCAGAGGTATAGTAAAATAATACATGAGAAAGATGGTCAATGACACATGTACAATGTGTGAGAGATACATTAGGCCTAACAAAGCGGAGCGCCTCCAAGGAATGAGGAGCAATAGCCAAGTAATTTCCAAGCCAAGACTCAACGTCCACAAAGTGAAGTCACTCCACTAGGATAGGCCCCAAAACATGCAACAGGTCCACAAAACAGGGTAGTTGGACCTTAGATCTAGGGATTGATCATCCTAGATATCCTCCAATGCTAGCTGTCTTCAAAAGGTGTAATACATGGCATAAAACACCTTCAAGGTGGGATGGCTCTATAAATAAGGTAAGATACCCCTCAAGCGATGCAAAGATTCTCTCACAATGAAAGGGCTCTTCAATGGTGAACCCTTGCCATAAAACTAGGCATATAACCATGCAAAAATCTTTTGACAATGAATTGCTCAACCACAAATGGCCACAAATAATGTGTAGCTGCTCTCCAAAGTGGGACATCCTCCATAAAGTACGTGCACCAATAGGTCAAAGGTCAACTATCCAAAGAAAGAAGCCCCCAATGGTAGGGCGCTACATCGAGAGATGGGACATAAAACCTCAAAGTGATTTCTTGTCTCAAACCACCCTCAATACATACTCAACAACCTCTTAGACTAAACTGATAGTTTGTTACATGATTTTTTTGGCAAGAAATAAGGCACAATAAAGCTGGCTGTCATCTCTCCATGGGTGAAGCCACAGAATTGCACCATTTGGATTACTTACTCGGTTCTTTGGCAACCTTTGATACCCAGTAAGAATTTTAAGGTTGCTATTATAATAAACCACCACATACTCTAGTCAAAATTCCTGGAAAGAATCAAATGTTCCCCTGGTAGAAAACCAAAGTTTTAAATTCTTGACATTCATATGTATGGATTCTACTTGTCATTTTTACTCTGAGAAACTGTGAGCGACTTCAATATTGTGACATTGGAGTTTCTTGAGTGTTGAGGAGGGTCACTAGGGAGAAAGGAACATGATTCATTGCATTTGCCCAAGATTTTTCAGATATCTTATTGAAGAATACTTTTTAGCCTTTTACTTACTATTGCATATGAACAGGCTTGTAGCTCATTCGAAAGTTCTGTAATGTTTCCTATTTACTTTTTGCTGGATATAACTTACTGTTGTATCTTATTGGATAAGATAAGATAAGTTATTATCCATGAAATCACCAAATCTGAGTCAATGTCTTTGCAATCTTCAAAAAGTTGTAGGTTTCTTGTGTTTCGTTTAGATTGGTTTCATTACCTGTCTGCTTAGTTCACATGCTTATGGTGCCAAAGTTGTTTTCCAGCAGAGGATTCAAGTGCACTCAAATGTTTTCTTTGCAATTTTTCCTTCACAATTCAGTTATTCTAACAGCAAAACTTTGTTTGAATATTGAGAAATTTAAACCCAATACTCATTTATGTATCTTTGTCTATTCAATTGGCCACCAAGTAATAACGAAGATGCAAAGCTTCATTCTTGTTGCTGTTTTCACCCTATATATGAGAACAAAGGTAATTGTAAGTAATAGATCTCAACATAGTGTTGATAGCAAATGGATTAGCCATTTTTGGGCACCATCCTGTGGGTTGAAGAAAAGGGGACAAGGAATAATTAAAAAAACAACATCAAGTAGGTCAAAAAGGACATTTGCTTC
>LPNX010738509.1:127187-198276 GCA_001517045.1 Pseudotsuga menziesii
TAGTAAAGCAGATTCTTCATGACTCCAAGCTGATACAACAATATGCTAATTAAGAGTTGGACATCTCACTTGCGGGAATTGATTCTTGGTGGGGAGAACAACTTTTCTTATCTCAACCTCCTGGGATAGACCCTGTTGAACAAAACACATGACACACGGAGGCCACTTCAATGAGACAAAGAAATTGAAAATATTTTATATTATATCAATTTTTTTAAATGGTTGAACTAGGCTGGAAGATGTCAACTTACACAAAAAATCATAGTTTTAGGGTAGAGAAAAAGATGACATGCTCAAAAAGCATTTTTTAGTGATAAATATGAAATTTTTTATTTTTATATTAAAAGCCTTGAGGGATTTTTGGGATATAACTGGGACGGAGAACTAAATGAGCAATAATTGAAGACTCTGAGGAAAGATTTAGATATTGAAGATAACACTTGTTGTGACAGAGAGCTACAAGGGATCATTATAATATCTGACATGATATAATTACATTTTGAAAAATATAGAAGGTATCTAACATCACCAAGGAAGAGACAGTGATGGTCTATGATTACAAAAATGGATTTTTAAGTATCAAGAGAGAGAAGCTAAAGAAGGATCCTGCAGAAGTCAAGGATGAAGTACGGCTATTTATTGCAAATGGCAAACTTGTTTTCTGTAATTTAGAAGCTGGTATAATGAGATTCATAAAAGATAAAAGGAATACCCCTATCTATATGATTCTTGAAATTATCAGATGGAGTTGACATTTTATTTGTCAATTGGATGTCATCCAGACATATACCAGTTTTATGCATGTCCTCCAGGACTACCCTTTTATGATCTCGTCCCCAGCTAAATATGTTTTTTTCTCAACTCATGGTGTATAAATACAAGGAGTTGAGAGATAGATTTAGATGACTTCATGTAAATCATGTAAATCTTGGAATTTCCTGATTCTTCAGGCAAAAACTAGATTTTTGTTCTTCAACCATTCAGGACTGGCTCTAGAGTGTAGACTGATAATTGCTTTTCTAATAATTGTTTTAAATTTTGATATGTTTGCTTAAAACTGAATTTACTTGCGCAATAAAGCTTACACAAGCAATAAATTCATATTAGTCTAACTTTATTGGGATACTGAGAAACTCCTGTATGCTATGTGACACTATTTCAACATTGAATACCTTTCTTTCCTGTTGGTCTCTTTGTATTTTAACATACCTGTACTGCGAAAGGTATTTTTTTTATCTTAGAAGGATATGGGCTGCAATCATGCATGGGTCTATTGTTATTTCATGTGAGATTATGCAATGTTAAAAGGGGATGAGCGCCAAGTGCAAGCCCCAGGAAAATTTGGCAGAATAGATCAACTAGGCAAAAGGAAGTCCATGCTATGTGGTGTATCCCCTTGGGACATATTTCTGGAACCAACAATAAAATGTACTTGCTACCTCACAATAGAAACCCAGGGTTTACGTTGATCAATTTGTTTGCCATGTTTTCTCATTGAAAATTCTGTAATTTGTCGATTGACTCAAGGAGTCGACTTTTGAAATATTCTTCATTTGTTAACTTGTGCATGTTCTCAATCAGTTTGAAGCTTTTTTAATACTTTACAACAGAACAATGGTAGTTCTGAGTAGATGTAGAGGGTGATACTTCTAATGTGGTTAGTGCCATATTAAGCATGTACATTGTATAAGATGGATTCATTAGAATTTGACATTTTGACCTCTAAGTCGCAAAAGCCACCAAAGAAATTTGATCATACCCCTTCATCTTAGTGAAAAATTATGTAATAAGTCGTATACTCTTACCTCCGTTTTTTGTAAGGCACCATTGTGTTTAGACAGAATGACAATCCTGGGAGTATCTGTCTGGTTCTGAACACAACAAAGGTAGCAAGTAAAACATGAGAAAACTTTCATGATATTACTGCAAAATTCACTACATACACAAAGAACAAGAACAAAAACTAGTATTTAACTGACTTTGAATACCATTCCTTCAATTATTAATGTGGGGTTAACAACATATTGATGTTACACAAGTTAACAGCATGTATACTTGATCTAACTCCTATTCCATATTATTACTAAACAATGAAGATTCTTATGACCAAGCACAAATTAGGTGTGTTATAAAACACTCTCAATTGCGAAAACCAAAACGAAATTTGGGTATTCTCACCAGGGTTGCATGGCCTTCATCATCGATATAACCTACAATAGAAACATACAAGTTACAACAGATTACAGAACAACGAAATGACTTCCTTGATGTTAAAGAGACAAAAAGGATTCGAAACATCAGAATAAGATCAAGCTGCTCAGAAGTACTCATCACATGCAAACTTATGAAATTCTGAAATATGGCTCACACTACCTGCTGTTCAATTAGATCTAATGCAAATACCAACCCCAAATCACCCACATTACTAAGGATCTAGGTATACACCAAATGCCCATTGTAGGAGTATACAATAGAGAGACAAAATGGTTGAATAAAATGAAAAACACCCACCACAAATTCCACAAATGGGCTTCATAAAAACCTGTAAGTGCCCCAACCCCAGCCAAAGTACTCCAAATCCAAATTCCCCATACACAACAGTCTGTGAGAAGGGGGCTTCAAGTCAAATAAAAAATGAAATGGGTTCAGATGAACTTACTGCTCTGAAATCCACCATTGAGTCCGAGCAAGAATATCAATGGAACGAGCATGGATAGTAGCACCAAACCCACAACTGCAACTCCAAATTTCCTCCATCCCTTCTTCATAGACATAATTCCCTTACGAAAACACTAATCACCGGGTGCTATTTGCCCTCCTTTCCTGCACCATCAGACCTGGAGGTTTAATGCCCACAAACTCATGAGCAGGTGAACAGAAATTTATCACAAGCAGTGGTACACCCAAATCAGCAAAAGACATTCTATCATGGAAATTGAAATTATCTCGAAATCCAGTACTGTGGTTAATTTGAGCAAACTGTGCATAGGGCAGAGCGCTAGAGTCGAGGAGGGCATTATGTGGAGCGAAGCGCCGAACCCCCGATCTTTCATCTTTCAACGGGAGCCTTTAACAAAGGGCCTCTCACTTTAGCCACAAGCCATTACACCAATAACGATATGCAAATACATGTTACATGTAGCATACGAATATATCATAATATGCTTAATTTGGTCTATAGTAGTTATTCTATAGGCCTTCACTATTTAGGTTTAATATAATTGATAGATTCACTAAGCTAAGCTAGTTTTGAACTCAATTGAGTCAAATCCAGAGTCCCTCGTTTTAGCTTAAAGCACTTATTTAATTTTGAGTGATTCAACCTAAACATGAAATAAGAGAGGTAATGTGAAAGAGAGACTCCATTGATATAAATTTAAAGAAAAATCATGGAAGAATAACTGAAATCCCTCTTTTGAAGAAAATCCATGGGAGAAGAACATAAATCCTTGAGGGGAGTTCTTTATAATATTAAAAGTGATAAATACTAACTAGATGCCCTCCCATTTATTTCTAAGATGGAATTTAAAAATCGAGAAAGAATATATAAGGAAACTTGGGAAAGTTCTTGTGGGATAGAATAGTCTCCAGAGTTAGCTTAGGAACTCACAATAATTTCCCCACACAACACAAGGACAAGGAGGATACTTCCCTCTCTACTCAATAGTCCCTAAAAAGTACTTCTCTCATTTTCTCTTTAGTGTGGGCATATATAGGTCCAATCTATTGTCTATTCACTTCAATCCCCTACTATGACATCATATTTCCCAAGATAAAACTGTATTTTTCTCTTTACATATTTCAAAAAATATCCCCCATTCCTAGTTGAACTTCTTCTCTTTGCATGAGTGAAGGATGGAAATAAGACTAATCACCCAATCCAACTCTTCCTAAATCCTATAATATAGGGGAAACACGTTTCTATTTTATAGGAGGTAGTTTCCTAGATCTAGAATTTGTTGCATCCACTTTTATTGTCTCCCATTTAACTATAGGTTGGGTTCAATATAAACATTATAAAAAGTGAATATTAATGCAATGGAAAGAGGGGTAAGAAAATAAATAAGGTGGTTAGGCATATCGACATTACATTAGGATCCCTTACCTTCCCTCTTTTCTGGTACCATAAGTCATTTAGGTTGTGATGCTGAGATAGTCTTGGCTCTTTTATTAACTTAAAAATATCAATATTTACATGTATTTCAAAATCACCATGGCATTCCTACTTCATGGTGTAATAAGGCCTAAGAAAAAGACAAAAAAATCTGTAAAAAAAATCTAATATATACATGGACCCTTCATTATATAAATGAGCATTGAAAGTGTGGTAGCACTACTCATACTCATACATTTTGGAGCATTCATGGACCTCTACTAATTGGTAAATATCACAATTTCTCTATTGGGCTTGTTTTGAAGACGTACAAATGTTTGTATTTGAACTATGTGTTGTTAGAGATTTAAGATAATAATAAATAGAATAAAATACAAAGATTTATATTCAACTATAAGCTCTAAAACTAAACCTTGAAGATGACGGCCTTTGATTTTGAATGAGGGTTTATACAAATAATTTATGTCCGAGGACCAACCAAGCCATGATTAAAAATTTGTAGAATGATCTAAGGTGCCTATGATGGATAGTTTTCTGCACAAAAATTCCTTCTCTAATAAGATTTAACACATTACCACACAATTAGAATCCACTTAGAGACCTAGGAATTTGTCAATATTGTTAGCATGTTACGATTTCTTTAATAGTTGACTCTAAATTGCTTTAATTTTATTTATCTATTTGCTTTCATGTATCTATATTGTAGAGGAATTGAGCATTTGAGAGGCTAAGAAATCCATTACACATTACAATCGACTTAAATGCTTCAATAAGAACAAGATTGGACTTACACTCGCACCAAAAAAATTAAAAGTTTCTTTCTTGAGAACCCCCTACAATATTGAGAAATATTCAAAACAATTCATCAATTATATTTTTCTTGAAAAGATAATATTAAATTGGAACCATGGATTTTGAGAATTATAGAGTCTATGAAAGTTAGCGGAAACATTATAATTAAATTGTCAAATTGTGAAATTATGCCTTCTGATGCGCCATCGCTTAAGCGACACTTGCTAGGATAGCCGTTGCTTAAGCGACGCTTATGAGCCTAGCCATCGCTTAAGTGACGATTATAACCAAAATTTAAAAAAAAAATTAACTTTGTGATTTTTGGTAGGTTTAAAAGAAAAAATCCACACGCCGTCGGAAGTAACCGTCGGATTTTGGATCGAAATGTAGTAGTGTGAGTATCAATTTGGTCTCTACGGTCCGTCCCCAATTTGGCCATGAGAGGATTTAATTCGGTCATGAGAGGATTTAACATTATTCCACCCATGAGGACTTCTGAGGGTGCCTAGTTGGCAACGTGGGTGTTTTGATTCTCAGGTGAAGACGTTCAAAGCCTGGATTTTTGGGATGGATCAAAGTAAACTAGGAGCCCTACCACTATTGATTTTTCTACTGTCTCTGTCTTAGATGCTGCTCTCTCATATACTATATAAAATATAATTATGCTAGTGGTGCTACTGATGCTAGGTCACCAAAATTTAGATCGCTATCTCGCCCTGCCCATTGAACAAGAATTTGGTCGAATCTCAACTCTGCCACATGCTTTCCATTCCAAAAAACTTCACATTTTTGCATGATTCGATTTCCTTCTGGTACTCTGTGTTGGTTGGGTTTTCCATCTATATTTTCAATTAAATGAGGAATTCGTGTAATGCAGTTTAGTCATTTTGGCGGATAGGTGTGATGCTTGTAACTACAAATCTAATTCTTTCAGCCCGTGTTGAAATATTTGTAGTTACATATTTTATTGAAGGCACGTTTGAGAATCAAAATTTAAGAAAATGAGGTCAAACATATAAATACATATCTTACTAAAAAGAGTTGGTAATTTTAAGTGCCCATTGATATAGAGCAAGCATTTTTATTAAAAACATTTAAAAAAAAAACATATTAATTAGTTACCTATAATCAATTTTAATTTTAGTTATAAGAATACTTTTTAAAAAATTAACATATTGATTATATAATTAAAGTAATTTATTTTAAATTTATATTTTTTATATTTAGAATAGGGTATTTATTTTACATTTATGCTTTTCATTTAAGTGTTATTACATTGGAGGCACATTTTATCAAATTCATGAAAATACAAAATATGTATGTTTTTTTTAAGTGTGACTCACAGTTTATGTTCCTTATTTGGTGGACTCTTCGAGTACCATGATCACAAAAGTGGTAGGTAAGGTATTTATGCCTCTGTCCATACCTTGCAAATTGCATAAAGACCTGTACCTTCTTCCATTGAAAGACTTTCCCATATATGTCTTACGCTATCAAAATTCAAATCATGTGGTTACAACTAGAAGGTGTGGCCTCCCCTGGTGGGAGGTTCAGTCCAAATATTCAGAGGTCTTAAGCTCAATATTTGATAATTTGATCATTTCTATGCCCTTCATTGTTGTATTTATTGTCCAATCTATCGACACAATCTACTATGCCGAAGGGAAACATATTTAAATGCAAACAACTTCTTTGAAACAACCATGAAAGTTTAGACATTTAATAGAACACCCTTTCTTTGAAACAAAATTTTTAAGTCAAACTGAAAGATTGCAAAAGAGTTAACATAATACGTAAGAGAAACTTTTATTGAACCACCCTTACACCATGCAACATAAACCACATTTTTATGCTCTCTCATATTCCCCCTTTGATCATTGCAAGACATAATCCAATAGTTTGGTTTGACCTAGTTATTACTATATATGGAATTGGAGACACATGGCTTATGAAATCCCTTCCTTATTATGAGTGTTTGACCCTTGATGGTCATAAGCGATAACGCATGCAAGATATATCAACTATTGGGAAGATCATGTTATATTGAGCTCATTTCTTTCATTGAGTGCTCTTTAGAAAATGTTCATTAGAAAATGATGTGTTGCTTTCTGGCTTGTTCATGTCGCTTTAACATTGTCGTTTACTTTCCATAAATAAAATTTCATTATGAAGAGGATAAATGTATGGCTTTAACTTTAAAAAAACATTTCAACCTTGCAATATCTATATTTTGTTGTTAAGAAGGATTTGAGTCTATTTAGAAAGATGCTTGTACATATAAAATGCAATTACAAGGGTTCCTCTTGTAGGCTTGGTAGTTAGGGTAGTAGGCTATCATTGTCCCCACCAAAGTTTAAAACCCATCCCTATATGTACATGACATCTACGGCAGTGTCAAAATTTTCATTAATAAAAAAAAATGCAATTACAAATTGAGATGTTCATCATTCTAGATTATAGTTATTTTCCCTATAGTGTCTCATCACATTTTCTTCTACTTTTATTAAGAAATCATGCATAGATTTTATAGTATTTTCCAAATTTAATGGATATTATGTAATTTTAATTTTTGAAGTTTTGTACATAAAATTTATTGTAACTAATGTTTTCATTCTCCACTTATCTTAAAAATTTGTTCTAGAATTCAATGTTGTATTATTTTACTAGGTCATTGCCTTTGATGGTCTCTTCCATTTGTGCCTCTATCTTCCTAACACAACTTGTATCCTAATCCAAAAAAACTAATACGAATATCTATTCGGTTCAAATTCAGTTCCTCAGTATGTTAATTTCAAGATTAATATTCATTACATAAGTGTACACAACTTTTTATATCCTTTAGATTAATTTCTTCTTAATGATTTCCATGAATCTAACTTGTGATATACCTTGACATTGATATTTTAAAGTACTTTAAGATTAACTTGTACGATATATACCAACTTATTCTGTTATAGTTAACATTACTTTATGCTATTTTTTATGTGTATACATTTTTAATAAATTTTCAATCTCATTTCATTTTTAATTTTCTTTTTGTTTTTTCACTCCATCAGATTTACTCTACTTTTTGTTTTTTTCCTTTCCACGTATCTTTGCACCTTATGGGGCAATTGCTAATTTAAACCAATATATGTATGGAAACTTGGATATTAAAGTGCGGACGTACCTGATTATCGATTGCCCTCTTACATTAAAAAACAAAAAACAAATTACATCCATCAGTATTTTGTATAAGTTCGTTTTACAATTTGCAAAGACCTTTTAATCAAAATAATCAACCTAAATTACCAAAAACTAGAAAGGTAACACAACCATTAAGTAATAAAGTAATTCACATTAGCTTTTAGAAGAAAGAATATTGGATACATTATATCAAATTGAATCGTTAGCTTTTTGAAAAATTGAATACATTATATCAAAATTTCAAAAATATTTATGAACATATCATGAGAGAAGTTTTTTTTTTAAGGATCTTATTACTTTAACATGGACATAACAAACTTGAAAATGTCAACAGTTTTAGCAGCGATTTTTCAAAAATGAATTGGTTCTGGTGCTCAATCCAATTCAAAGATTAAATAAACATTTGGAAAGAATGTGAAAATTATGATTTCACATATTTGGAACATACGACATCCATAACCAATGAGCCCTAAACCTCCAAAAGCCAATAGGTTTTGCTAAAAAGTACGCAGAGACATCAAAGTTTAAAAACTTGAAGGATGAAGATTTACTTTCACCCAATGTAAAATATGAAACCATTTCATGCTTTAAAATGTGGTTATGTTGCCAATTAGGTTCAATTGATTCTAGACTTTACCATAAAAATGTTGAAGATGAATGTGTGAGATAAAGGACTAATAAAAATATTCCAAACAAAGAAAGACCAAGTGGACATCGGACATTTAAAAGACTAGGAGGAAAAACAACTGCCTATAGACAATGGAGGCTCTTGCTGCCTACAGACAATGGAGGCTCGAAGATCTTGTGCTCGCCAAGGTTAAGGGACTTCTGGCATGGCCCATTAAGGTACGCCAGTATTTTTTTTATCCCCATTTGTTTTCCCTTATTTGATGTATGCATGCGATGCATCTTGTTGTTATTTGCACTTGCCACATCAAATTATATACTTCCTATGCCCTGGCCGTTAAAATGTTACGCAATATCGTAGCCACTGTTGCAATTTTCCCAGCACATTTCCCAACATCAAGCAAGGTCGACTTCCCAATGTGTGCCGATATTTTTTTATTAATCCTATAATTGCAAAACCTGGTTGCTGCATGAGGGTTCTCTAAAACCCTGTACAAGAAATTTTCCCAGCACATTGCCCAGCATCAAGCAAGGTCGATTGCCCAAGATGTGTGGATATTTTCTTCTTAATCCTATAATTGCAAAACCTAGTTGATGCACAAGGGTTCTCTGAAACCCTGCATGAGAAATCAAACCCTTTATCAGATATTGGTGTTTAAACCCAAGCGATGGATGCAAGTTTTTGTTTTTTAAGGTGGAAATTGCCTATAGATTTGCCCCTAATATACAACCAGATTTCTTTATCAATTTAACCCAAAAAAAAAGTCCGCCCAACTTAGTTTTAATAAATTGGCTGAATTGGGTTATTATATCAAGTGTGAGGCTATCCGAATTCACCCCAGTCCCTATAGTGCAGTCATCTGCAAACCGTCCATATTGGAGCCTGGACATCTTCACTTCATTTTAAAAACTTGATTTGTGTGTTAACATGTGTCTCCTATACCTGTAGGTGTCTCCTCTACATGTTTGGCACCTTCTTTGATTGTCTGGTTCATCTGTGCAGGTGCAAAGGTTGCCTGTCTTAGTAAACTGCGACCAACATTTATATATCCTCATTGTCAATTATTCATCCATGTAGGTGCTTTATGCTTCAGCCACAATTGACTGATGTGTTATTTGAATTCAGGAAAGTATTCTTTGCTTCAATAGCCTTCACATCTTTGTGCTGGGCTAACATGATTGTGTCAACTACTGGTACTACATCCTGCAACAACATTTTTCTGCATTTGTTTGTTTTTTTCTGTCTGGAAAGAATGGTCCGTGACAAAACTTGGTAATAGATTTGCACTTTCACTGCAAAATATAGGTCTTTTTTCTTCATGGGCACCACTTGTGGTTGAAGTTAGCACACATGGGTGCATATCTGGAGCTATCTGCCAGTTTGTGCCAGCGAAACAAAGCTTTGCGGGTCTTCTCCGATGCCATGATGTTTAGTTGGCTATTACATTTACGGAAAAGGTGTATTATTTCATTACATCCATAATTTTGAAATATTTCTCCAATCACTGCCTGTCATGGATTCAGGCCCTCCTCTTGTCAATGGCATGTTGTTTGGCATCTCTTCCTACCTCATGTGTGAAGCATCTCTTTCTGGTCGACATGGACTTGATTTAAGCATTGCAAGTCATCTCTGATATTCTGTTTATAGCTCTCAAAGATATTTTTGAATCTTTTTATATTATTCCTCAACTCTTCTTTAATTATTCTAAATATTTTACCTTATAAATTCAAAAGTATACACTTTCAAAAAACTATTTGAAAAATAAATTCAGACTCACCTGCTCTCTCCTTATTTGTTGGGAGTATCTGAATTCACCCTAGTCCCTATAGTGTAGTCATCTACAAACCGTCCATATTGGAGCCTGGACATCTTCACTTCATCTTAAAAACTTGATTTGTGTGCTAACATGTGTCTCCTCTGCCTATAGGTGTATCCTCTACATGTTTGGCGCCTTCTTTGATTGTCTCGTTTGTCTGTGTAGGTGCAAAGGTTGCCTGTCTTAGTAAACTGTGACCAACATTTCTATATCTTCATTGTCAGTTATTCGTCCATGTAGGTGCTTTATGCTTCTGCCACAATTGACTGATGTGGTATCTAAATTCAGGCAAGTATTATTTGCTTCAATAGCCTTCACATCTTTGTGCTGGGCTAACATGCCTATCTCGACAGTTGGTGCTACATCCTGCAGCAACATTTTTCTGCATCTATTTGTTTTTTCTGTCTACAAAGAATGGTCCGTGACAAAACTTGGAAATAAATTTTCACTTTATCTGCAAAATATAGGTCTTTTTTCTTCATGGGCACCACTTGTGGTTGATGTTATAACACATGGGTGCAGATCTGGAGCTATCTGCAAGTTTGTGCCAGTGAAACAAAGCTTTGCGGATCTTCTCTGATGCCATGATGTTTAGTTGGCTGTTACATTTATCGAAAAGGTGTATTATTTCATTACATTCATATTTTCAAATATTTCTCCCATCAGTTCCTCTTATGGATTCATTCCCTCCTCTTGTCAATGGCATGTTGTTTGGCATCTCTTTCTACCTTAGGTGTGAAGCATCTATTTCTGGGTGGCATGGACTTGATTTGGGCATTGCAAGTCATCTCTGATATTCTATTTCTAGCTTTCAAAGCTATTTTTGAATCTTTTTATATTATTCCTTAACTCTTATTTAAGTATTCTAAATATTTTACCTTATAAATTCAAAAGTATACACTTTCAAAAAGATGTTTGAAAAATAAATTCAGAATCGCCTGCTCTCTCCTTATTTGTTGGGACTACATTCATGGCTTTTCAATGTTCACACAGTCATAGATTCTAGGCTGGTATCACTCTGATATCATGTAGGATTGTGGAAGACCGGCATAGACAATAAGAGAGAGAGAGGGAGAGGATACTTCTATTATTGTTTGAGCAATGTTCATATTATACATCTTTCTTCATGTGTGGTAGTTAGACAGTACTCGACTTAAAAAAAAATTGTAACTACTAACAAAGAGAGAAGATACTTTTATTATTGTTATATAACATTTATGTTTTATACTCCTTTATTTGTATTTGTGGTAGTTAGACACTATCAGACTTGGAAAAAATAACTCGAAACACTAACTTGAACATTAACATTATGCCACTAACATTTCATTGTGCCTTTTTTTATATATTAATTTTGTATTGACTGTTATCACTACAACAATTTGAAATTTTTATAATTTATACATGTGAAAACTTTCCCAATTTGTTTATATGCGTAAGGTTATGCTTACGTGTATGTATGTTTCTCTCAGTTAAATTCTGTTTTAATTTTTTATATTTCTATGGTTGATGTTATTCTTGTGGGAGGGCTCTGCTAGCGTCAAGGTTTTGATGTGATTATGGGATAAATTTTACCCATTCTCCTTTATCCTTACTTCAAACGAGTGATCCGTCTCTCTAATATATAGTTTGCTGCATGGACACATAATCTTGTAGATGTGTTTTTGTTGTCAAGGGTCCCTGGGATCCTTGCTGGATTTTCACAGAGATATATTGTGTTTCGTCTTGTGGGAGTTCTTTACTAGGGAAAAAATATTGATAGGATTATGGCTTAATTCAGCCCCATGGTCCCTGATCCTTATATCGAATGAGCATCTTGTCTCTCCTATGTATGTTTTACTGCATGGACAGATAATCTTACAGACACCTATTTGTTGTTGAGGCTCTGTGTGATCCTTGATGGATTTAAGCATTGCTATGATAACATACCATTAGAGGAATGCTAAAATCCCTCCAATGGTAACATCCCTCTGATAACATAACATTAGATGTATTCTAAAATCCATCAAGGATCCCATGGATCATTGAGGGAAGAAAGGTGTCCACAAAATTGCATTTGTGTTGAAAATCATATATAGGAGAGATGGGCCACTTGTTTGAAGTAAGGATCAAGGAGCATGGGGAATACTTAGCCCATAATCACATCAAGACCTCTACCTTACAAAATCATTCTCACAAGATGAAACACCATATTTGTATTGAGGATGCCAACGTCATTCTGAGAGTAGATCATTACTGAAAATGGTGTCTAAGAAATGCTATAAAATAGAAAAGCATCTCGATAATTTAAACTGGGATGGTATACTAAAGATTTGTGAGAGCTGAATTCCTTTATTCTAGCATCAAAGAAATTATATAAATGGGTAAACTGTCAGCAGTCCACAATTTGAAATGAAGGTTACTATGTTTATTCTTGTTTTGTGTCCTGGCTGGAATGAGTTCTGCTGCTCCAATTGTACATATAAATATGATGATTGGTGGCCCACTTAAAATCAACTTGCATCCTGAAGATGAGCCTCGATAGCAATTTACAACTATTTTTCATTTGGCTAAGTCCATACTCTTATGTCATAATCACCTAGTTCTTGCACGTGGAATTAAACTTGATGAATAGACTGATATTCCATTGTTGAAATACAACAAAGTAGAAATATCAAAAGCATCTGTTAACAAAAAAAAAAAATTGCAAGTGTTAGATGAGATATACAACTAAATTGAGAAACCATCAAATATCAATTGACGGCTTATCTCTGACTTCAAAATTCTGGATCATTTTGAAAATATCTGAAAATTTATCAGTCAATTGTCATCTCTCAATCATTTCACTTCAATTTCACTTGACAAATTGGTGCATCCTACATAACTAGTAGTAATCTTGGCAATGCTAAGAACCAACTTCAAAATACCTCTCTCTGCACTAGTTCTCCAGGAAGATGAGACCATCCACAGAAGCCAATCAAAATGATCATGAATTCCTTTATAATGATGGCATATAAGGCTACGGCCTTAATATTATAAACTAGTAATCACGTATCTATGGTAGTAAGCGTTCTACAAGGGAAGTGTTGCTGCATAGAAAATTGATTATAAAAATTTAGATAGATCTTGAAAAATGCCTGGCTCTCACTGCAACTATTCAGTTATGTTGAAGTTTTCCTTACCCATACATGTCAGAAATCTATTCACGGTGTTACATAAAGTACAAAACACACATATGACCGAAAGAAGTTGCATGATATGACTCAGCAAGATCATATATACTTGAAAAATTATCTAAAGTAAGGTCCTAAACAGAAAACACAGATCTCATTACTGAGGCTGGACAATATTATAACAAAAAGGAAAAACCACAATGAAATAAAAGAATACCTGTGCCCATACTGCTCTCCCAAATGTACCTACAAAGTTTTTTAAATATGAACAACAAACACAGATTAAAAGAAATTCATTCCAAACCTAAATTGATCATTGTGTTTATTAGAGTATAAATACATTAATAATTAACAACCAATCCTCATAAGCAGTAGAGTGTTACTAAAATGAGCTGCTTGCTTGTTGATATATATCATTTGAGAAGTAGCCTACCGAGTCATGAAGCTTCCCTACCTCCCTCTAAACCTTGATAGACATTTTTCTCAACGATTATCTACAACATATTTCTGATCTCAATCATTATAAGTCTTTCTCAAGTGTTATCACATTTCATGGCCATATTACTTGGGTGTTACAATGTCCATCTCCAAATCTATCAACAGGCTATTACAGGCATGTAAAATGCACTCTCTTTAATATATACAGGCATGATTTTACAACCAGAGATTTATATTCATGCAACATGCGGTGCTATTCCCATAAGAGGGATATTTTTATTTTTGTTATTAATTTTACTATGCATATACACTTGTTCCCTGGGCCATTAGGACTGTACCTTGTTATGTCCATGGCTTGTGCAGTCCTCGTAATGCCATTAGCAGAACATGGGAACCTAACAAGTGTGGAGCTAAGATTGAGTCCCATGTCTAACCAATTCTAAATAAGAATAATAAATTTTCTATCTACTGCATGATGATCTGTATTTATATGATGTTTTCTTCTGCAAATTCTTCCCGCAATGGATTTCATTACTTATCTTCCTTTCGACACCCTGCTCTGCATCATCTAGGATTATCAGCAAATGCCTATATATATGGTATGCATAGGTTTGCAAATGGGGCATATTATCATTTCCAACTTTCATAAATCCTAGATAGAAAAGAATACCTGCCACTGAAATAAACAAGGGAAGGCATCAACCACAAATAAATGAGCAAACACGGATTTCTATGCACATGTAGATTCAGAAACATAAGTTGCAGGAAATTATTATTGTTCACAAATTACAATAACATGTGGTTTCGAAAGCATCATCTGCAATAATTGGGCTGCATTCTTGTAATTGGGATGCATTCTTGGAGTGATAAACAAGTTATTCTCATTCTTGTAAGAGTTTGTAATGCTGATCATTTGATCCTATTCTTTTTCCTAATATTGTTTGCTAAATGCGGCCAAAGATATAACATCTGATGGGAAAGCCAAGAGTTATTGGTAATAAGTTAAAATCAGGTTCATAACAATCATGGAATGTATCTTTTAGTTTTTGGAAAATTTTAAAGGGGTATTTTATTATTATAGCAGCATAACACATTTGGGCCAATGCTATTTAATTCCGTGTTTCTCACTAGAGAGATTCTATGTCTGTCTATCCTATTATCTATACACATTTTTTTCCCTTCTAATATGCCTTTCTGTATGAGGAGATTACAATCTTTTAATTTTGAATGGCCTCTGATGCATTTCACCATAACACCTCTACTGTGATGCCATCTCTGTCTTTGTCAAGGGAAACATTCTTGAGGCCTCAAATTTAATGAGACAATAGCTCATCAGTGCATCACAGTGCTTGAAGGAATATGTAAAGGTCAAGCCTCCGAGGGAGAAGAGGATCCTAATTGTCTATAATCCATCCCATGTCTCATTACAATCCACTAAAGCCTAATTTTCATATGGATGTGGGAATTTAACAAACTGGCTTGCAATATTAATAAAAGTAGCATCCAATTTGGACAAAATGGTTCGAATTCCTAGTCAGTTTGTCAAAACAATGATATGGCTGCAACTAGGAATTGAATCTTGAAAGGAAAGCTTTAATTAGGATATTTTCTGGCTACTGTTGGAACCACATCAATTAGGCTTTGGTTCAATGATCCAATTTATGAAAGAAATGATGTGTCTGAAATTGAACATCCAATCTTAAAAGCAAAGATTCAATCCATAAAAATTGAACATCCAATCTTAAAAGCAAAGATTCAATCCATAAAAATTGAACATCCAATCTTAAAAGCAAAGATTCAATCCATAAAGTTTCTAGTTCTTCTTGGAATCAAAGCAAAGACCCGTAAATGTTGTTAGCCATCTTTAGTCACTTATGAAACTTGCCATATGCTTTGTCACCCATTAGATTGGATAGCCAATTTGTAAGAATACGATTTAGGTTGCTAAGGAAACTCCTCATCAACAGAAAAATTACATGCCCTAATAAATTGCAGCACCTTTAAAGATTGCAACAATCTTGCACCTCTTTTTCTTAGGTTCACCAGGATTAAATGAAGATAGCCTCGCTCACTTACCCTAGCAAGAGGAAACAACTAGATATTTCAAGGGGGTAACCTATATTGGAAGGGATAAAGTTTGCACTACTTGTTCATTGCAAGTGCCGATTATGTTGTATATATTTTTTTCTTGTGCAAAATCAACATATATTTATCCTTAGGCAACGTGTACCATTAGGTACCATAGGAAGGAGTGTTATGTGTTTTTTTCTTAAAGAAGTAATGGTAGTTGCGTACAATATTAAATATTTAGAACATGGATCTTGAAGGTAGATTAGATGTAGTAGGTGTCATTAGGAAGGAGAGGTATGTGTTTATTTTTAAAGTACTAATGGTAGTTCCATTCAAGGGGTTAACCTATATTGGAAGGGATAAAGTTTGCACTACTTGTTCATTGCGAGTGCTGATTATGTTGTATATATTAATTTTTCTTGTGTGAAATCAACATATATTTATCCTTAGGAAACGTGTACCATTAGGTACCATAGGAAGGAGTGTTATGTGTTTTTTTTAAAGAACTAATGGTAGTTGCATACAATATTAAAGATTTAGAACATGGAGCATGAAGGTAGATTAGATGTAGTAGGCATCATTAGGAAGGAAAGGTATGTGTTTATTTTTAAAGTACTAATGGTAGTTGCATTCAATATTAGTTGTAATAGGCATCATTAGGTCCCACTAGAAAGGAGTGTTATATGTTTATTTTCAAAGTATCAATGCTCATCGCTTATAAGATTGATGATTTAGGACATGGTGAATAAAGGTAGATTAAATTATAGGTGAAAATATCAATTAATAATGAACACTATCACTAACCATGACAAATATTGAAGTCCAAGCTTAAAGTAGGTGGGTAGTCCCTTTTATGAAAAAGACATCCCTTATGTGTTTAGTGAGTTAAAATACATAATTATTGTTATGTTATGATTGCATGATGGGATAAATATTACTTTGAGAGAATTCTCCAAAGTTAGTCCATTTGTCATGTGAAGGAAGGTGAGTGGTATTGATTGTTGCTCTTATTCAGAGTGATTTTGATATGATGAGTTTGTTTGTTTGTATACTGCTTCTTTTAACTGTTAATAATATAAATGTACATTTTACACATTTATACATAAATAGTGGGTTGTGTAGCTTATGTCACAAACTAATAAAATTTAAAATGTTAATCCAAATTGCTTAAAGAGCATAAAAACAGTTATCAAAATTGGCACCTAGGAATTCACATTTAGTGATTTTCCATAAATGTCACTTAGCACCCAAAATATAGCAACCCTAAAGCTTTGCCATTAAGGCATGAGAGAAGGAAATCACACAAATCCATGAACATCAATTATGTTTTCATTCAAAGTTGACTCCTATCCATCATTACCTAGCTTAGCATTCATGACAATGGTTGCCATCCATTGCTCTTGAGCAACTTCTCATTCTTCGAGAAAGAAAGGCAAGAACTTGTCATTTTGACATTTGTGGGTGAAGATGGGATATGAGAGGCTAATTATGGTATTGTTCATGCATTCTTGTACATCACAGTGAATGATGTGCCTTGACCTTTCTTTAGAGTGATGCAAGTACTTGGTGCAACACAAATGTTGCAAGAGAGTCCATAAGCGGATCCTTGCTTATGCTACAAAGAATTTTACCCTAACACTCAAACAATTAACATAGAGGCACCACATCCAACTCCACTTTTTGTTCTTATATAAAAATATTCATATAGAGAGTAACACAAATTAATGAACCATTTTCCCATTGAGAACTTTGTACATGTTGGCCCTAGTTAAACAAGATGTGTTCATTTTTTTTTGTATGAGGAATATGATTGCATATCCAATGAGTTGCAACACTTTTTGAAAACTAGTGAACTAAATCATTTTATCCTCTTAAAGGGTGACCTTCCATGAAATGGGTGTAGGGGGATATTGAATGGTTGCATGTCAATATTGAACGGTTGCATGACAATAAGATTGCGTAATTATTTAGGATATTTTGTTGGCTAAGCGCGGTATATTTTTTTGCTTATTACTGTGTTTGGAAAAATAAATTGGATTTAAAGCATGTTTGTCTTTGGATCTTCTTTTCTTTTATTAGAATTACAAATGATGAAATCTATGTGTTAATATTGCTCCTCTTGTTGATTCTTATAGGTTTCTAGCTCAATGGAAGAGCACCTTCTTTACAAGTAGGAGATTGGTGGTTCGATTCCTCCATGCCCTAATGATATTGCAATGTATTTCTAAAGGTAAAAAATGTAGTAGTGCAAGATGGATGCAATATTAGATGCAATACTAAATGCAAAACATGATGTAAAAGTGGACATCATACCAAACACAAAAGTGGATGCAAAATCCGACCTTATGTCAGATGAAAATGTGGAAACAAAAATGGATGTCACACTAAATGAAAAATTGGACGCAAAAAGAAACTCAACACTAGACACAATTAACGACTCAAAACTAGATGTAACAATAGGTCCAAAACTAGACGCAATAATAGATGAAAAAGTGCATTCCTAACTAGATGTAAAATTGGACATTAAATTGACCACAAAATATGGTGTATCAATGGACATAAAACTAGGAATAACACCAGGTGAAAAACTGGAAGCAACATTTGGCGCAAACAAAAACTTAAAACGAGACACAATTTTAGATGCAAGACGGGACAAAACATTGAATGTAAAACTAGACATGATATTGAATGCAAGATGTGATGCAACATTGGACACACAACTAGATGCACTATTAGATACAAACATGGGTGCAAAACTAGGCACAACACTAGGCGCAACACTGGGTGCAAAATTGGGCTCAAACATAGATGCAGAAAAAGACATCAATCGGGATGGAACACTAGGTGCAAACCTAGCTGCAAAATATGACGTAAAACAAGATGAAACATTTGGAACAAACCTGGATACAAGATAAAAGACATAAAACAAGATACAAAATTAGATGCAAATGAGGATGCAACATTATAAGTAAATTTGGATGCAAAACTAGACACAATATTGGGCCTAAAATTGGATGCAAAACTAGATGCAGAATTGGACACATAATTTTATGTAAAACATGGTGCAAAATTTGGTGCAAGACTCGATGAAAAACTAGGAGCAAAATAACACGCAACATTGAATGCAAAAATGAGTGTGAAACTGGGTCCAAACAAGGATGTAACAAAGGACGCAAAAAAAGATGCAATAGAAGTTGAAAAATTGGGCGCAAATAAAGGCGTAACATTAGATGCAAAAAATTGGGTGCAAAAAATGGACACAAAAATGGATGTTTAAAAGGACAAAAAAAAAAGATGCAATAGACGGTGTTTTACAAAAATGCATAATAGCACCTAGTTTAGCGCTAGATTGTTCACCACAATTAGGAAAAAATTATACTAAAAATGATGGCGCTGAATTCGACGCTAAATCCATTTTTTGTTGTAGTGGAATCTTACCTTCATAACTAGTGCATCGTCTACATTTGTTGTGCAGAGTCGAGAGCATAACCATCCACAGATGAGGCTGAATGGCCAAACTATTAGTGGAGCCATGCCCTAAGCTTGGGCTGCCACAAACCTCAAGAAGCATTAATGGTGCCATGCTGGTGTCAACTACCAACCCAAAACCCACTTTTCCATAGTTTTTTTTTATATTTTAATGATGGTTTCCATTTCATGTAGGGTCTTAAACCCCATCACATAAGTTCCAAAACCATATGTTATATCTCAGCACCCCAATGCTCAATATAATGAATAGTGTAATGCTTATTCCATCTATTGTATACACTAACCAAAAGTCATGTCACAATATACAAGGTATAGCATATGGTGTGTATCATTTAGACCATAGGCTTAAGCCTTATTAGATTGCATATCTACTTTCTCTAAACTTAATGCTTAGAAACCATGGCATATGAAATATGCCATGGTATCATTGCTATGAATAAAATCCAAGTTTGATCTCTATCCAAGTTATAACTTGCCAATAAAAACAAGAGATATGTTAATGCTTATAATAACATAAACATCAAATAAAAATATAATTAATGATAGGTATCATATAGATAATTCATTTAGGTTTTAAAATTAATGAAAATATAAATTACTTATCTAATAAGCTAAGTTGGTAAAGGACCATATTGACAACAAGTAGGTATGACAATGATCAAAATGTTTAGCAGACTTTAACAAGTCCTCGTCGCTGAGTATAATCTGTATATGAGATGGAAGAGATTCCTTAGTTCAAATAACTAAGTAATCCTACTAGGCAAGTGAACACTTTACCTCTCAGACCATCATGGGGAAATGATTTCCACCACTCTGCCCACTTTATCTCTAGAAACAAGGTTAAGTTAGAACCATATAAATAATAAGACTATGCTAAAATAAGCAAAGTATGAAATCAACTAATGACACAAACACAATAATGCATAACCATAAGAATGATGTAGTAATCAGTATTACGGCATATTAATTAAAAAACAACAATAAGTATAGCTAAAATTAAGATTATATAACGTAAGAATAGCTTATGAGCAAACAGTGGTACAACTAGTGTACGTTATATTCCGCAAGTTGAATAATGTTACGTTTAGGCAATTTTTACTAGCCTAATAAAAAATAAAAAAAATTCAATTTTTGGGGTTATTATAATAGGTAGTTTTGAATAGCCTAATAATTTTACCTTTTTTTTTCAATATTTGGGGACATTACAAAGTGTTAGTCCTTTACAATTTTCTTATTTTGTTACATAAAGTTATTTTTTTAAATATATGTTTTTATTTCTTCAATTCTTTTTCTAAAATTCGTTCCTAAGCGTTAGCTCTTTTTTAGTTTCATTGTTTATCTTACATATACTTATTTTATGTTAAGTGTTAGTGTTAACCTTGACTTGAGATTGAGTCAAAGGTGGTTAGGTCTATCACATGGTTTGGGCACATGGATTGTTGTAGCGCATGGTATTGTCCCATAGTATTGCATGTGTTAACCTTAACTTGATATTGAGTCAAAGGTGGTTAGGTCTAGCACATGGTTTGGGCACATGGTTTTGTTGTAGCCCATGGTATTGTCCCATGGTATTGCATGTGATTAAGCCTTTATAAGGCTTGAGGAGGATCCATTGTAAATTGTACTGGATGTGGGTACTGTATTGTACTAGAAGAGAGACTGTGAGAGCGTGAAGAGGAAGTGCAACAGTTTTGCTGCAGGGTGTATCCCTTCATGTTTTTGGACTGAAATAAAAAGAGTGGCAAATTTGTTTGTGGATGTATCCCATCGTTTGGGTGAACCACGTTATATCTGTGTTTCTCTATAATGCTTTCAGTGTTTTTGCATCTTGTTTATTGATTTCACTGTATAATTGTTATTGCTCTGCGGTCCTATTTTTCTAACAATTGGTATCAAAGACAAAAGGTCTATTTGGTTTGTAAACTCACAGGAAAGAAGGGTTCCTATTTCAAGTGGGAGCAATGGAGAAAGAAGTAAAGTTTAGGGTCGATAAATTTAATAGCCAAAACTATCAGTTATGGAAGATGCAAATGGAGGACTATCTGTACCAGAAAGATCTGTACCTGCCATTGGGCAGAAAAGCAAAACAGCCAGCAGCTATGAAGGATGAAGAATGGGAGGTTCTTGACAGAAAGGCACTACGAACAATTCGGCTATGCCTGACTTCGTCGGTGGCTTTCAATATTTCGAAAGAAATAACAACAAAGGGTGTAATGAGCGCATTGAGTAAGCTCTACGAAAAACCCTCGGCTTCTAACAAGGTATTTTTAATGAAGCGTTTATTTAATAAGAAGATGTCAGAAAGTGGATCTGTTGCTGACCATTTAAATGAGTTTAATACACTTACCAGTCAGTTAAGTTCTGTAAAATTGAACTTTGATGATGAGGTTAGGGCTCTTCTAATCTTGTGCTCATTGCCAAAAAGTTGGAATAGCTTGGTCATGGCTGTAAGTAACTCTATCCCTAGTTCAAGCACTCTTAAGTTTGATGATGTTGTTAGTGTTATTCTTAGAAAGGAAATGCAAAGGAAAAGCACAGGTGAGACATCAAGTAATGCGTTGACCATGGAGAGCATAGGGAGACAAAAAGAGAGAGGAAGGAGCCCAGAAAATCGCAACAAGTCTAAAAAGGGAATATCCAAGTCCATATTCAGAAAAATAGAATGCTGGAACTGCGATAAGAAAGGACTTCTAAAGAAAGACTGCAGAGCACCAAAGAAGAAAGGTGAGAGGAAGCAAGAGACTACTTAGGAAGCTAATGTAGCAGGTGATGTTTTACAAGATGCTCTGATTCTTGCATTAGATAATACTAGTGATTACTGGGTAGTAGATTCAGGCGCTTCATGTCATGCTACACCCCATAGGAAATTCTGTTATGATTATGTTCAAGGTGATTTTGGGCATGTGTTATTGGGGGATGATGAACCATGTAAAATTGTTGGAAAGGGTAAGGTACAGATCAAACTAAATAATGGAAATGACTGGTTGCTAAAGGATGTAAGGCACATTCCTCCTATGAAAAGAAATCTGATCTCAATAGGGCAGTTGGGAGATGGCGGTTGTTTGTCTACGTTTGGAGAAACGTGGTGGAAGGTTACTAAAGGATCAATGGTAATTGCAAAAGGAGATAGGATAGGTATGTTATATTTATGTCCTCATAACACTAATTATTCTATTTCTGTAGCTTCCACAGAAACAGGTGCAATGTTGTGGCATCATAGGCTTGGCGACATGAGTGAGAATGGGATGCAGATTCTCCACTCAAGGAAACTGTTTCCAGATCTGAAGTAGGTAAGTTTGGAATTTTGTGAGAACTGTGTTTATGGAAAATAGAAGAGACTTAGATTTCTCAGGGCTGGGAAGTAAAAGAAGAGTGAAAAGTTAGAGCTTGTCCATACAAATGTATGGTGACCAGCTCAGGTACAATCTCTTGGCAGCTCTCGTTATTATGTTACTTTTATTGATGATGCAACTAGAAAAACTTGGGTTTATTGCATTAGACAGAAATCTGATGTGTTTGATACTTTTAAGAAGTGGAAAGCTTTGCCTGAGAATGAGACAGGAAAAAGGTTGAAATGTCTTAGATCTGATAATGAAGGTGAGTACTGCGGCAAGGACTTTAACAGTTACTGTTCACACAATGTGATTCACAGAGAGAATACAATCCCTAGAACACCCCAATAAAATGGCATGTCAGAAAGGATGAACATAACGATCATGGAGCGTGCAAGGTGTATGAGATTGCATCCAGGGTTGCCCTTACAGTTTTGGGCTGATGCTATAAACACTGCTATTTATTTAATAAACAGAGGGCCTTCAAGCACTTTGGATGGTGGAATTCCAGAGGAGGCATGGATAAGTAAACAAGTAAAATACTCATTTCGGAGAACTTTTGGTTGTGAATCATTTGTCCATATTGATAAAGATGATAGAAGAAATCTTGAGGCTAAATCCAAGAAATTTATCCTTACTAGATACGGGGTTGATGATTTTGGTTATCGCTTATGGGATCTTAAAAATCGCAAAATAATTAGGAGTAGAGATGTAGTATTCAATGAAAAGGTCATGTACAAAGATCAGTTGCAGGGAAAGAAAGAAGAAAAGGAAAACACAGAGTACACAGTGCTTAATGAAATCAAACAAAATGAAGTTCCAAAAGCACCAAAAAATCAAGAGTAGAAGCAAGTACCTGAAACTCCTGCAACTGTAAGAAGGTCTACCAAGTTAACTAGACCCCTTGAATGATTCTCTCCTTCACTGTATTATTTAGAAATTCATGTTACTATTTCTATGATATCTCTGAAATTACTGCTTCTCTGTGTCTGAAATTTCTCACTGAGGTAACCTCACATGTCCTTGATACAAAACCATAGGTTTCATTAGAGTTGGTTTCACCAATTTGGATTTATTATCATTTTCCCAAGGTGACCTGTTACAGGACTGTTCAGAATAGTGAAGTTGTACAACATGCCATGTGTCACTGGTTCATTTTTAGGTTCTAAAATTCTGACCACAGAAAGTACAGTCCATTGTATTTCTATAAAATCTTTAGGAATTCCATTTGGACCTCTATAGCCCAATCTATAGCAATTTTCCCTAGGTGTCCTGTTCAGGGATGAATTCTAGAAGAGGCTGGAACCCTAACTTGGAGGGATCATATATCCTAGAATATAACGAATCTAAGGCTGAATTTTTTGGTCTTTGCAATGTTTAAATCTTGAACCTTCTCCAATATTGGGATATAGAGAATATACCAAAACTTAGCTGTTTTAGTATTTAGGGTTTTTGTATCTCTGGGTAAAACTAGGGTTTGACTTTCCTGAAGTTTCACCCAACCAAAAATCTTGATCCAGGTCTCTAAACTTTGATTTTGATGAGGAGAGAAATCCTATGCTGGGCTCACTAAAAAATTCTTCTTCTGCAGGAAGTCCTAATTTCCCACATGGAAAACTGAAAATTCTCGGAATCGAATTCCACTTCGAGAGAAAGATGGGCCCTTCAATGGAGAGTCAGCCTAGCCTTCTTTTGCTGATCGATTGTGGAGAGAGAACCAAAAAGTAAGAAGCCCTAGATTCTATAGCTGCACAATGTCTTCTTTTCAGGGTGGCTCTAATACCATGTTAAATTTTCATATGCTTAGCTAAGACATCAGTATTTAATTTCATTTTTCATAACAATAGCATATAAACAGGATCACTGAAAGATAGACAAGCACAACCATACAAAGGAACACAAAGATTTATCCTGGGAAAACCCTAAAGGGAAAAAACCAAAAAAATATTCCTCAATATAGATGCCCCAAAAAGATAAAAGATAAAACCAGTAAGGAGATCAAAGCCTGATCCTCCTCCTTCTCCAGCTACTTCACTTCTCCACTAATGCGCTACACAAGTGAGAGTGTATGTCATAAATGAGGAGCATTGTGCCTCTATTTAATTTCATCCGTTCACTTAAGTTAACTCATTTATGATGTAGGCTCAAGTTACACATGTAAGCTCAAGTAACCACATTGGGGTACTAATGACCCACCTTTACAATTAGAGGGAACTGCCTCATGACTCTTATTAGTTGTTCTGATTAGGAGCATTGGGGTACAAAGTAGTACAAGTGGTTCTCCCGGTAGGACCATCAGGCAACACAAAGAAATACATATAGAATATTCTTCAAAGTTACAATATTTCAACAAAATTAGGGTTTTCGTAAGTTTGAATTGAGTCCACTTGTTTACCACTTTCATAAGTTGAATGACTATTTTTTCCTACAAATGCTTTTGGTTGTGAACTTTGAATTTTTTCAACTTATGGTTGATTTCCTTTTCTAACAGAAATTTAATGAACAGTGAACTGGGGCCATAGTTCTCTATGCAGCTGTCGTTGCGGATGCTAACTTATGAATGTCCCGATGGACAGTCATGTTTTTCACCGATGTTTTTCTCCTTTGTTTATTTTTTCAAGGTTTTGACTATCGACGTTTTATATTTATCACTATCAAAGCTTTAGTCCTGTGTGTTTCCGCCATTTTGGTTTGAAGATTGCAAGTGCCCTAAAGAAAGCCCTTATCTTTGTCAATTCCATGGGTTTTTGTTTTAAATGATTTGCTTTATTTTGCTATCGAGATTGTGTTTGATATTCGATCAAGGGGGGTAGTCCTTTAGGTTGTCGACATGGAAGCATCATTGAGCCTTTGGTTGTGAAACCCATTGTCTTTCCTTTTTCTGCCATTGCGGTTTTCTAGTAAACTTTCTCACTGATGTTTAGTGGTTTTGAGCTCCAATCTTTAGCTCTATAGTTGCCAACCACTGATGTTTTGTGTTGACTATGGAAGCCTTAGTCTATACGGTTTCCACTGTTGCGTTGGTTTAATGAACTAACCATCCGATGTTTATGTGCTCCGTTCGTCGATGAAGAGTTTTTCAACCCGATGCTTAGTTTTCCCACCGGTGAGGGTTTTTCCCACCATTTTGTTTGTGTTTTACCCTATTTTTGGGAAGTGGAGGTTTCTATTTCTTTTTAGGGTTTTTGTGATGAGAACACAGTGTAGGGTCACATGTTTGATGCTTAGTCTTATTGATAGTGTGGTTTATGTTTTCTTGAATGTTGTTTGTATTATTGTCGAGTTTTTCGTTTAACTGTAGACTAACTTAGAAGAATTTTCAGAGCTAGTTTGATGATTACTGCTGCGAAGAAGATGTATCTAAAGGGAAAAGGAGAAGGGAGTTGGATAAAGAAAATAAAAGTAAGAAGTAGAGATGTTTCTCATAGAAAAAGATAGTGAAGGTTTCAGATCAACAAGTTATTGAGGAGAATCGATAACAACAAAGGCCCAGGCCTAGAAAAGGTTCATCAGTTACCAAGCCGGTCCCTCTTTACAAATTTCTCTTGAATCTTAATCCAAAATGTAACGTATTGTATGAGTCATGAGCACTCAGAAAGGACAAAATTGTAAGATTAAACAGCTGGGAGAGCCCAAAGGTCACCCGAGGGGGCAACCCAAAAGTTTTTCTATTTGCATAAATATAGGAGAGTTAGATGAAGACAAGAATTTTTCCCAGATAGATTTGTGAGAACATGTTGTAAGAAGAACTATTTCCTTTTGCAATAGATAATTACAAGTTGTCTGTTGGAGAAAGCTTGGTGGAATGTTCAAATGCTGTGCTATGGATTTGTTGAATGTGAACTATTTCATTTTTAGCTGCTGTCCATTAACTGTGAGATTGCTCTAACTCTTTGAACCTATGTTCTTGTATGAATTCTCTCTAGTTTATTCTCTAAAATTTCCACTATTTGTAATGAAGGTTTTTTATAAATAATGAGATATCTTGTTGTTCATCTATCTATTAATGTTTTTGTGTTTTGTGATAAGTAACAACTATATGTGATTTTTCTTGATGCATGAGCATAAATATATTACTCATTGATGAATGATAATCTTTCTCCCTAGGAATGGGTTAGATAGTTAGTTTTAGTTTTCTTGCTGTGTGTGATTTAGATATGAGAGAGTTAAGACGAGAGGTAAGAACCTACGCATCACATTGTGACCGCTCCTTGTATTCTCTATCAATCTGCATTTTTAGATAGGCACTTGCATATCATACTAAACTAAAAAACTAAAATATACACAGTGGACTAGGCCACAACCAGTAAAACCATTATTTTTTTACTTGACCTATGGTATCCAGACCGTAAATAGAATGGATTATCCATACCAAACAATAACGGTCTAGTTGGGAACGTTTACTAGGGAGAATCCCTAACTGTTGTTACCTAATATATCATAGTTCATAATGGAATTTTGCCTCTAGAAATGTTGGGAGAGTTAAATCAAAATATACAATTTTGCTTCTAAAAAGAAAACTAAATTCCAGTGAAAATTGTACCTTCACTTCTTCATAGAGATTTTTCTCCCATGGCAACAACCTGTCTAATGTTGATGCATGGCTACCAAAAATCATTCTATAGTCTTCAACAAAATCACTATGACTGAAATCAATGGGGAACTTTGAATTGGATACAAAATCAAACTTGGATAATGGAGACCTTGAAGACATTGCTCAATGCCAAGTGATAGCATTGAGAATGTTTGCAGAATGTTCTACATTGACACACAAGACATTAGAAGTTAAGTTAACTTCAATGTAAAGAAATGAGAAAATTTTAAAATAGAATTTGTACACCATCATCTGCAAGCTCATAGAAATTATTCACAGATATCAATGGGCACATAAGACCTAGATATTTAAAAACATTGTGGCATACTAATCAAGCTATATGCACTACAGTACAAATTTGACAGTAGATGATGAATAATCATGATGTCGATGAACTCAATATTGCATTGACAAGTTTCCATTGTCACTTGTAATAATAATACATTTAAGTCTCCCTATTGTTATAAGGTAAGTACAAGCAATGCATTATCCTACCACACATGCCTATGTATTGTTACCGAAAAGGAAATAAATTCACCAATTCTGATAAATTCTTCATCATTGGTAAAAAAATTTGTATGCTTTACTCCTGCATATGACCCTAAATGATGCTAACTCCTCTATGATTCATGTGTGAGGTTTTGACTAGTTTGAAGTTTAGTACTATAGATAAGAGGGTAGTTTGCAAGAGATATAAGATCAATCCCCAAAATTCATGGCACCACTATATGTAGAATGAATGTGATGGAAAATAACTTGCTAGATAGACTATGTCCAAATGTTCCCAATCAAAGTCCATCTAAGAGCAAGGAACAATTCAAACTCCAAATATTACATTCACTGGAATATCAAGCCTATATTAGTGGTTGCATTTAGTAACTTCATCCAATTTCATAGAATTATAATGTGCAATATGAGCATCAAACATAGTACATATAATGATTATGCTCTTAGTGCTTTTGATGTTTCAAATATTTCAAATCTAAAGTGCCAATTTCGAAACTCACATTTGTCCTATCCATGGATGGGCACTGGGCATTTTTAGAAAAAAGTAAGCAAATAGAAAAAAAATGGCTGCTGGAAAATGGTGAGGGAGGGTTTGGATGGTTAATCAAGTTCATCCAAATTTAGCAGGTCAATGCATTTCACAGCAAGCTTCTTTTGTAAGAAACCTGATAGGATGCAATGAAGTGAGTGCATCTCAAAGATCTCCTAGTAAACTCGCAACCATAGATTTAGACAGTAAATTGAAGTCCAAAATATGCACAAAAGAAACCTGTGATGAATAGCTATTTATCCATCTCACAAATACAGGAAATCTGGCTCTAAATAGAAATTCATCTAGGAAAAGAAAAATACCCATGGAAGAACCAATCACAGATAGGAAAATAAAGGTTCAACTTTCTGGGGACATAATATTAGATAGTGATGTGGAGGACCCCATGCTCATTCCCAGTTTACCAGATCGAAAGCCAGAGGACCCTTTTAGTGGAGCCTCTATTGGGATGACTTCTTGTGAGGATATTTCTACTTTATCAAAGAGGAAATTGGATATAGAGCCAAGCTTATGTGTAACATCATGCAAGAATTTGAAACATAGTTTGCTTGAGAATGGAGTCACTTCTAAGGTAGAGGAGGGTTATTTTGAACAGGGAGAATACAAAATAAGAAAAATTCAGATGATTGAGACATGTATGGGAACTGATGGGGATGTTTTTGAAGATTGTAAAGTTAATTTGGACAGTAGTTTGCATTGTACATACAATGAATCAAGACAGTTAATATTGAATACAATGCGGACAGGTATAGTAGTTTAGATCAGGTAAAGAGTGGTGATATTTCATCTACACAATATGATTTAAAGGAAATTTCTGAGCAGTTGATGTTTTCTGCATCTGCAAGAATTAAATCATCATTACAAGGTTCGTGTCAGATTACATCTGCATGTAAAACAAGAAGCAAAAGGAAGAAACATGTTGGTTGGAATGATGGTTTCGAGTTTCTCCAAAATCCTACAGAAAGTAATCAAGGTGACAGTAAAATACCAAACTGTGATGAAGTTTCTTAAGCATTGATGTTCTGTGAACCTAATGCCTCCAAAAGACATATCATCTTAAGTTTCTCCACAACTTCAAGTGACATTACAGATTTCAAATGTTAAGAGAAGCCTAAGTAATAGCTAGTGTTTAGTATCTTAAAATACAATAAGGTTGTTGTTGTTATTTTGCATTCAACGTGGAAGGTTTGAAATCTCATTGGCTTTTTGACATTTGTAAAAATTCTTTAATGATTGGAAGCTATCCTTTTTCATGCTTAACTACATAGTTGAGGGTGTCCATAAAAAAATATTTAAGAACTCTGTATTCCATTCAGGAATTGGCTCATTGGGTGTGTAAATAGTAATGATGAATAACACCAATGCAGACAAAGGTTGTAAGAATTGCATGTAAAAGTAATTAGGATATACTTAAATAAAATCATAATTGTAACTTTCTATTTTGAACTGGTGAAGCTCAGAGCTCATACTATGACTAGCTAAAGGGTATACATTTATTCTCCAACAATGCTTTGTTGCTTAAAGTTGGATGACAATAGAAGAAATAAAGTAAATTAGTAGTTCAACTATGTTTTTCAATGACTTAGAGCTAAATGACCAGTGCCTTAAGTCAAATATGTGAAATGTTCAAGTATCAAAAGGATGTAACAAATAATCTAGCCCAGAGACAAAACCAATAATTAGTACTAAGGATCAAGAAAGCAATATGTTCTAGCATGTTAAGAGCATGGCAAAGTTTCCTTTGTAAATGATGAATAACAGATAAGAGTAAGAAAAGTTTTCAAATTTGGAAATGGTTATCCACACAAGTATAAATCTTCAAGGTGATCGATTGAATATTTGAAATCACACTTTTTCTTGTACAAATGATGAATCGACAAAGGAAATATTTCCAAGAAAAATAATTTTGTCAAAGCAAAGATAACTTTCAACAAATATGAGGTTCCTTTAAAAACTTCAAATTTTGATGATGGTTTCTCATGTCAACACATGAAATAAATCAATACAAGTTTGATCAATCAACAAGTTGTTACTTTTTATAATCAACAACTGTATGAGGTAAATCAAATCAATCCTATTTGAAAGAAAGACTTGCTACAAAGATCCAACCTTATTTTTGATGTTTCCTCACTAGTACTTCTCAATAGATCAGAATGTATCACAACAGTCCTATTTATAACCAAATATGGAAACAGTTAAAGCAAATGATATGCCCAAAAATATAACAAATCAACTCAAGCAACAGATACAAGTGTTTGTTTGGTCATGTGAATGGGTTACAAGAGTATATGCTGAACCAATTTCACTGTCAAATATCTATCACGAGTAGCTGAGAGTGACTTGAAACAAAAGTTCCCAGAAATGCTTGAGATTGTCAACAATTAATGTATGAGCATAGCAAAAAAATCAAAACCACTTTCTTTGATACTATCCAATGTCAAAATTTACTTATATATCACTGTCAAAACATATGTCGACAAATCTGGAAAATACTTGTATTTCACAGTCCTAGGATTTGTGATGGTAACACACTTTTGATAGCTAAATTAGTGAGAAAATCAAGTGTAGGTGAGGTGGCTATGAGGGGAAGTGTTTCTTTTGTAAATTAAGGAAAGAAATGGTAGTAAAGGCTGTCCCAAAACAAGTGTTATTCTAGTCAAAACAAGGATAGTCTTGTAGGTATCTTTTGTATCCAAATGATGACTAAAGGGTTTTCCATTGAGGAGATGCGAGGCCTAGATGACAAGGTTGGGTTCTATGATGTTTAGGACTCTTAATTATTAACCTTTTAGGGGGTGCCTAATGGAATTTCAGAGGTATGATTTTGATAGCAGCAATAGGTTATTTTTAGAAGTGTTTAAGGGTCTTAGAGTAGCAGCATTAAAGGGTTAGTAAGCTAGGATGGTAGCTATGCTAGGAGGGAATGTTAATGAGGTAGGCCAAGGGCTAAAGTGGAGGGACTTATGGAAGTTTATAGAATTATCACAACCTTTTTCACAACAAAGCCATATGTGCTTTGAGAATTAAAAGTTGAGTAGTGATTGACTAGACTACGTTTTCATTTGACAGATTATTAGTTACAAATTACAAATTGAACGTCAGATCAAGATGGCACTCTACATGTTTGACCTAGGATTTGAAAAAATAGTCCTCAACCTGTGCCATTTTCTTGGGATTAAATAATAAAACAAGCTGAACTCATCTCAATTTGTCACTTAGTATGAATGAACTGTTAAAATGCTTCGGCAATTGGTAACAGTCCCAGCCTGATTTCAAATGTACCTGCAATCTTTTTTTTACTAGGAGTTGAAACACATAAAACTGAAGAAAGTAGCAGCATGTACACAGATCTGAAATTTAAATCACATCATTTTTTATTACTCTTGAAAATATGAAATGCAAACAAAGGTTCAAACACTATTCCTCACCCACTTCTTCCTACTCTAAAAAATTCAATTCATAAAACTAATACCCCCTTCCATTCCCTTTATAGACTAGGAGGTACAATGAATGTGGACACATGCACAACAACATTTGAATTTTTTAACTGGCATAAACCTAACACGTAGATCTATTCCTAGCCTTGGTATTAACGCTCTCAACCTGGATGAAAGAACTATTTCTAGGAAGGTGTGATCACTAAAGGATACCGAAAATAAGTATGTCGTTCATCTCTCTTTTCTAGGGATTTGCACTCCATCCATTCTTGGAAACTTTCCACATGAAAAGTGCCTTAATTAACTGTACACCAAAAACTTAAACATAGACATGGGGTAATTATTGCATTGAAATGGCACAATTGGTCTTTCATTAAACTTCAGAATTTTTACAAAAATTACATTAGTAGTGCCTCAATGGGAATTCAAAAAGTGTAAATTTGACTAGGTCTCAGATTCCCTTCTGCTACTAAATTCTATACTTGTTGGTTTAAGTATCAACAAGGCTTACAATTACTTCCATAAATTCTAAAAACAAAATGATTTCACTCAAGTTTTCCTGGTTGATGTTCTTGCTGCCATATTCCTCTGTGTTCTTTTTCTCTGTCAGATTCCTGTTTTTCTCTTCGTTGCCTCCATTCATTTTCTACATTCATACTCCTTTACCTCCTTTTCTTCTGAATTGGTGTCTCTCTCTTTTCTCTGTCATTTGGATTTCCTCTTATTTACTTTACATGAATTTCTCTATGTCTTGATGAGGAAGAGATCTCCATAACATGTGTCTAAAAAAATGAGTCTCTTCTTTTTCTTTCAATTAGTTCTGTCACTTCACATTCACAGGTTTTACCCAAAGCATAATATATGAGGCCACCTCTCTTTAATTCTCCTCCAAAAATTAAATTTTGGCATTAGAAATATATGCCATGGTTCCACTGTATCCAAGCTAATAAAAACCATTTAAAACAAATGTATGCCCCATCACCTTCATTAATGATTACATGGGCAATTGACTTTGGGTTTAATCCTCCGAAAGCTGGACACATGATCCTTGATGGATTGCAGAACATTTGATGAGAGGTTGATTCGATGGAGAAGGTGGTATATCTGAATTTTCCTAAAGGAAATTTTAGCCAAAAATGAAATCCCGTAGTGCAAGTCAAGCCATTCTTGGAAAAATGGTAGCTAAGATCGACCATTGAAAACTCTAGCCATTTTTTTTTAAAGCAATCTTTCCTTAGAAAAAAAATTCGTCCTTGCAATGTTGATTGTTTCTAGAAGTTGATGGTCGCTTGGGATTAATTAAGTCTCCCACACATGCCCAATATTTTGAAATTTTTGTGGTTTTTTGGATGAAGGATCTGATGTTTTAATGGTTGTTTGTGCTTAGCGGTAGTGTTCCACAAGGATGCATCCGGCACGTTCAAGGGCACACTCCCTACATGGGATGGGGGGGGCTAGAGAAACATTTCCACTCCACTCCTTGCCCCTAACTCCCTACTTGCGATGGGGCAACCTCCTAGCAAATCATTCCCCCCACCCCCCCCACTCCCTCCTTCAATATTTTTTTTTTTCCATTATTTTTACTTCTTACAGTCCCTACTTGTACTATTTAAAAATTAAATCAATGTAATTAGTATCTACATTACAAAATGATGAATATGAATATGATGGATTATTATTTATAGAACTTTTATTTTACTTTTATAATTCTAGACGAGTCTCCCCACCCTCCATAAATTTCCCCAAAGTGTAGGGGGTGTCTATGCATGTCCCAAATGGGTAACATCACTTAGCATCTTTGTCCCACTATGTCAAAAATGAATTCGATGGCTTGGAAAGGAATGATGGAGAGGATACCTTGCACCTACATCACTCAAGATGGTGCTTCAATGTAAAAAGTGCCCATGTTTCCTCTATCTCTATCTTCTCCATAAATTCCCTTGTGCCATAATTCATTGCTATGTGGATCTGTTGAAGGAGGGAGTACTATTGCTGCTATATAGACTATTGTACAAAACTACTATTGGAGTACCTTCTTTGCATGTGCTGAGATATTCTTTTCTTACTGTTGTCGTTAAGAAGAAATCCAACACTGTTGTCTTGCAATGTTCCCCATCTTTTGACAACTGTAGCATTTGACATTTGAAAGTTCCTTTTTATCCTTATGAAATTTCTTCTGAGATATCTAAGAAGGATAGGGAGGATGATCATCCTTCTTGCTTCTTCTTTTCCTTAAATGAACTATTATGACTTGCTTCTCCTTTTCCTTGCATGAACTGTTAGGAATTGATCTTCATCTTCTTCCAACTTCTCTTCTTTAGCTACCAACCTTGCTTCCTCTTTAATAGCTTCAATATGTTACTTGATATGGGAGCCCTTAGTGAAGTAAGATTTAATGGAGTATTTTACATTCTCGAGTTGATTTCTCAATGTCATCTTTCGATTGATCTTCTTCCCTTCAAATAGTCTCCATAGGAAATCAATCATTTCCTTCAAGTCTTCAAGCCTTTCCGACAGAGACCATCATAGAAGAAGAATTCCAACCCAGCCATTCTATATATTCTCTACTCATGGTTAAGGGGAAGATCATGACAGGGTCTCCAAATCCTATTTTTGATTCTATGATATCTAAGTGAAGGAATTCTCATAGATGTATGTAAGATTTTTTTTGTGCATGAAGTGCAAAGACCTTCAAGATTGATTAATGCCAATACCATTGCAAGGACTAGCCAATTTCTCCACCATTTGAAAGGTCTCGACCTCAGGACCACTCGAAACAAGTAACTTGCATGGAGGGTTTGTCTCCCAACATCACCAGCTTTCAGGTGGGATTCCTAGATGCAAAGTCATGGATAGAGCTAGAAACTCAACAGTTATTGATTCATTTATTGTTGAAAGGACCCTAGATATCGAACTTTAAAAAAAGGTCATATTTTAGTAAGGGAAAAAAATGAATATCTCAAGTCACGGTGAAAACAATAGGAATCTTTACTTAAAGGTGTAGTTGTGTATGCCCTGCCACACAAGATTCAAAGACCGTATCCCACTAGAAGGAAATGTCAACTCTGTTTATTGGCTAGTTGAATAATACACTACCAACTTATCTATATCCTTAGGGAGATATTTGGGTCATTTCATGCCATGTTTGAATATGTTATTTCTAGTAATTGATAATAAGTTATATATTCATTTTATTCGTTTCTAAAAAATGTGTAGAAAAAATATTTATCCAACTAGCAAAGGAACATATTTTACATTCCTGAATATATGCAAGGAATGAAACCTGAATTAGGTTTTACCAGAAGCCACTACTTTGATTGTCATGAGCTCTTCCTGGAGTCAGCAAGTGGACTACTAGATCATATCTTTTATGTTTATATATTCTAGGAGATAGCACCCTTGATGATGATCCAGCAGTGATGATCTAGATCGAGTGATGATCTAGATCCAAAGATGAAGATGACTTGAATATGACGAGGACTCAATGATGGTCCAGATGATACAGAGAATAAGACTTGTGCTGATAAATTGTGTCGAGATAATACCTTCCTAGTTAAGAGGGAGTGTTAATGTATTTGTAACTTTGGAATGTATTCATCCATATATCTTATGTATTGTACCTCAATGTTTATTCCAAGATGTGTCTATCATGTATTTGAGTCACGTCATGCCCTGATGTTCCGATCAGGAAGTTTCTATAATCTGAACAAGTCATGTCAAGTCATTGTGGGTAACCCTCCTATTGGTCGAGGGTTAAAGTCCTCATAGTTGTTGGGCCCTAGGGTTATTAGACTATCCTAGAGATATTGACCCTAGGTGAGTCATTTTAAGTTAGGGAAATAGTACCCACTGTTGTGTTTAGGATAACCCTCCTTTCTAGTCAGAGGATGCAAAGTCCCCACAAGTTGTGGGGAACTAGGGTTATTAGACACTCCTAGAGATGTTGGCTCTAGTAAGTAATTGTTAAGTGAGGCTGACATGTTGGAGTGGGATTCAAGTTAACAAAAGAATATAAATAGAGAGTTATCCTCTTTATTTATCACACACACACAAACTCACTCACTAGGGCACATGAGTGAGAGAGAAGTTGCTGGGATCAGAGAGACAGACTACTATTGTCAGGAGATCATCTTTATGTTTTTGGGTTTTAATTTTGGTGCTGATTCTATCTCTGAGTAAGTTGTAGGTTTTTATCCTTTATGGTTTCCCTGAGGAAAATTATTTGTGTCTCTTGTCCCTTGTGTTTTATTGATGTGCATGTTATTCTCTCCGTTAAAAGATCCTAATATCATAATGCTAGCTTGAATGATAAAAATATAACACGGTATCAGAGATAACCTGAGAAGAATACATTGTGTAGCTGTAGAAGCTATGGATTCTTACTTTTTTTTATCTCTCTCCACAATCCATTAGCAAAAGTATGCTAGGATGACTTTCCATTGAAGGGCGCATCTTTCTATCGAAGCAGAATTTAATTCCGAGCATTTTTAGTTTTTGGTGTGGGAAATTAAGGCTTCTTACAGAAGTGGAATTTTTTAGTGAGCCTGGCATAGGATTTATATCCTCATGAAAATCAAAGTTTAGAGACCTAGTTTGATATTTTTGGTTGGGTGAAACTTCACAAAAGTCAAACCCTAGTTTGACCCGAAGCTCGTAAAAGCCTAAAATACTAAAACTAATAAGTTTTGGTATTTTCACTATATCTTGGGTCTAGAGAAGGATTAGGAAGTGAAACTTTCATATACCAAAGATAAAATCCTGATTTACATTGTTTCCAAACTTTAGCGTCATATTCACTATATTCTGGGAGATATGATCCCTCCATGTTAGAGTTCTAGCCTCTTCCAGGATTCATCCCTAAACAGGACACCTAGGGATAGTTGCTATATATTTGTCTACAAAGGTCGAAATGAAATTTATAAATATGTTCCAGAAAGGGAACGAACTGTAAAAATTTTCATCCAATTTTTAGATCCAGAAGATGAACCAGTGACACATGGCAGTCCATACAACTTCGTTATTCTGAACAGTCCTGTAACTGGTCACCCTAGAAAAATGATCATAAGTGCCAATTGGTGAAACCAATTCTGATGAAACCTATGGTGCTGAACCAAGGACAGGTAGAGATACCTCAGTGCAAAGTTTTAGATACAAAGGAATAGTAATTTCATAGATACCATATAAATATTATCATGCATTTCTACAGAATAAATTGGCAAACTAGGGCTTCCTGTTTCAGGAGCTTCCCTCCACTGTTTTTAGAAAAGGAGTACATTGGATAGCTCAAATTGAAGATATCAATATTTCTATCCAATCATATCTAAAATATTCCAAGTTTTGAAAATTATGGTTTCTCTGACAAACCCTAGATCAGCCAGCTCCAGAACGAGGATGGACACCTTAAATTGGTAAGATCCAATCCTTTGCCATTTTCATTTGAAGTTCTTATTTCAAACTTATCTATCACATCAGCTTGATGATAAGCTTGGTGAAGTTGACAACTTCCAAGCATGGAAGTATATGATCTCTCTGAAGAAAATGAATTGGACACCTACACAAGTAGAGAGGTTCCAGTTCCAGAGGGAGATGAGGCTAAAAGTCTTTCACAAGAAGAACTTGGTCAAGACCAAGAAGATCATTGTTGATTCAATCATGGATCACCTTGTACCACAAGTATCTTCCCTAAAGACACTGAAAGAGATGTTTGATTCCTTGACAAAACTATTTGAAGGGAAGAACATAAATCAGAATATTACTTTGAGAAAGTAGTTGAAGAATGTGAAGATCCAGAATCCAGAGACAATACAGTCATACTTTACGAGGGTCTTTGAAATCAAAGAACTTGTAGGAGTAGAAGAAGAAGTAGAGATTGCAGAAGTGGTGATAGCCAGCTTGAATAGCCTCCCAGGATCGTGGGATTCATCCATGCGAGGAATGTGTGCTCTAAGGAAGGGATTACTTTCAACAGACTCTTGGAAGAGCACACACAAGAAGAAGTAGCTCAACTCATAATAAGAGAAGAGAAGATGGGAGCAACTGAAGATCAAGCTCTCACCATCCAAATAATATCCCTCAAGTGATGAGGAACATGATGAAATCAACTCTTGAAGAACCTTTTATCCATCTTGATAATTTGGATAAGAAATGATGATGTCATGAATGAAGAAGATGATGAAGCTGAAGTCTCAAGAAGGAGTGTACCCACGAAATAAATAAAGATAAGTATTCAATTGCCATTTCATGATATTGTTTTTTTATGCATTTATTTATATTCATTTGATGTATTATGCATGATAGAATGTTTGCATTGATGACAGTATACTACTAATATGAATGTAATGGGTAAGTAGCTCATGGTGCTATACAACTCTCCATTGTTTCTTATCTATAATGAAACCTCTTTGCTAACATATTGGATTAGTGCACAATCTCAATGTTGTCCTGGTAGAGACGAATGGCATTTGGGTAGGAAGTGCAATCGATAGGAAGAGCACTTCAGGGTGTTGCTTCAGTATGGGATTAGGTGTAATCTCTTGGTTTAGTAGGAACCAATCCTATGTGGCACTGAGTGCAGCTGAAGCGGAGTATGTCGTAGCTTGCTTAGCTAGTTGTGAGGTAGTATGACTAAGGAAGATATTGTCTGATTTATTTGATATCTAGTTGGATGCCATTTGTATATATTGCGACAACCAGAGTTGTGTGAAGTTGTTAGAGAACCCGGTGTTCCATGACAAGTCGAAGCATATCGAGATAAAATATCACTATATCAGGGATATGGTGTAGAGAGGAGTAGTGAAGCTCTAGTATGTTGCAATGGACAAATAGATAGCTAATGTGTTGACAAATCCATTGGCCAGAGTGAAGTTTGAATACTTCAGGGAGAATCTTGGTGTTCTCGAGATCGAGGTTCCCTCCAAAGGGAAGTGATGAGTCCATGAGCCATTCTAACATGGTGAGAGGATTGGTTCTTTCCATTGTCATATGTAAGGGCTGATCCATTCTGTCATGATGAGAGGATTGGTTCCTTCCATGTCACATATGAGTGCTAAGCCATTCTGATATGATTGTAGGATTGGTTCCTACATGATCAGAAATAAGGGCTATTTCCATTCTCTGAATGGAGGTACCTAGTCAGTTACAAGGAATACTCAGTCTAGGACTGAGGGCCATTCTGATATGACTATGGGATGTGTTCTCACATGATCAAATATGAGTGCATGGCCATTTTGATGTGATTGAGGGATGTGTTCCCAATTGATCAGATATAAGGGTTGTTGCCATTCTTCGAATGGAGGCACCTGGTCAGTTACCAGGAACGCTCAGTCTGGGACTAAGGACCATTCTGATATGACCGTGGGATGTGTTTTCACATGATTATATATGAGTGCATGGATATTCTGATGTGATTGAGGGATGTGTTCCCACTTGATCAAATATAAGGGTTGTTGCCTCTCTCTGGGATAATCGAGGCACCCGGTCAGTTACCAGGAACCCTCAGTATGGTACTGAGAGCCATTCTAACATGGTGAGAGGATTAATTTCCTTCCATGGACAGATGTGAGTGATTTTCCTTTTCACCGATGGTAGTATGTGTGTCCTACCATGATGGTGATTGTAAGTGTTGTGCCTTTCCATAGATGGTAGTAGGTGCGTCCTACCATGCTGGTGGATGTAAGTGCTGAGCCTTTCCACAGATGATAGTAGGTGTGTCCTATTATGCTAGTGGATTTGATTTTTGTGCATTTTCATAGTTGATAGTAGGTGTGTCCTATCATGCTGGTGAATGTAAGTGCTAGTCCTTTCTGACGGGGTTATGGGATGTGTTCTTGCATGGTCAGATTTGAGTGTTGGGCATGCCTTTCTGACATGGTGTTGGATGTGTTCCTCTCATGGTCAAATGTAAGTGCTGGGTGGGCCATTCTAACTTAGGGTCAGATATAAGCATGAATAAGGGTTGTCTTTGTAGAAATTCATGTGACAAGAAGAATCATGAGATAGCACCCATGATGATGATCAAGTGATGATGATCTAGCATTGATGATCCAAATCCAGTGATGATGATCCAGCAGTGATGATCTAGATCCAGTGATGATCTAGATCCGAAGATGAAGATAACTTGAAGATGAAGATGTCGTGAAGATGAATATGACTTGAAGATGATGAGTACTTGATGATGATCCATATGATACAGAGAAGAAGACTTGTGCTGAGAGAATACCTTCCTAGTTAAGAGGGAGTGTTAATGTATTTGTAACTTTGGAATGTATTCATCTGTATATCTTACGTATTCTACCCTAATGTTTATTCCAGGATGTGTTTATAATGTATTTGAGTCATGTCATGCCCCTATGTTCCAATTGAGAAGTTTCTATAATGTGAACAAGTCATGTCAAGTCATTGTGGGTAACCCTCCCATTGGTCAACAATTAAAGTCCCCATAATTGTGGGGCCCTAGGGTTATTAGACAATCCTAAAGAAATTGACCGTAGGTGAGTCATTTTAAGTTGGGGCAATAGTCCCCACCATTGTGTTAAGGATAACCCTCCTTGCTGGTAGGAGGAGGCAAAGTCTCCACAAGTTGTGGGGCACTAGGTTTATTAGACACTCCTAGCGATGTTGGCTCTAGTAAGTAATTGTTAAGTGAGTGCAACATGTTGGGGTAGGATTCAACTGAATGAAATAATATAAATAGAGAGTGAGCCTCTCTATTTATCACACACAAACACTCACTCATTGAGGCACATGAGTGAGAGAGAAGTTGTTGGGATCGGAGAGAGAGACTACTGCTGTCAGGAGATCATATTTATGTTTTTTGGTTTTACTTTTGGTGTTGATTCTATCTCTGAGTAAGTTGTGGGTTTTTCTCCTTTATGGTTTCCTTGAGTAAAATTGTTTGTGTCTCTTGTCTCTTGTGTTTTATTGTTGTACATGTTATTCTCTCATTTAAAAGATCCTGACATCATAATGATAGCTTGAATGATAAAAATCTAACACTTTCAGGTGGGATTCCTAGACACAAAGTCATGGACAGAGCTAGAAACTCAACATTTATTGATTCATTTATTGTTGAAAGGACCCCAGATACCGAACATTAAAAAAGGTCATATTTTAGTAAGGGAAAAAATTGAATATCTCAAGTCATGGTGAAAACACTAGGAGTGTTTACTTAAAGGTGTAGTTGTGTACGCCCTACCACACCAGATTCAAAGACCGTATCCCACTAGAAGTTAATGTCCACTTTATTCATTGGCTAGTTGAATAAGACACCACCAACTTATCTATATCCTTGGGGAGATATTTGGGTCATTTTAGGCCATCTGTGAATATGTTCTTTTAAATATTTTCTATTGATTTCTTTGTCTAATACAATTCTCACTTCGAAAAATTTTCAAAAGAGGAAATGGAAAGACACAAGAATTTTAATTCTATGTAAGAAAAATTCGCAAGATGTCAACCACATGTTAATTTCATGCCAGTTTAACCAAATAGTATGAGTTGCATCCCTATCCTTGAATGGTGGTAGGATCCCCTAGGAAGGTGAGTCCTTGGTTAAAGCTTTGACAATTTTTATGAAATTCCCTAAATAGGAATATAATCCACACCTATTTGGTGGTGTGAAAACTAAACATCCCCCTTAAGGTTAAATATTTTTTATGGAATGCTTTGTCTAATTAAATTGTCACTTCGGGAAACCTTCAAAAGAGGACATGGCAAGAGCCAAGCATTTTCTTTCTATGTGGGAACAATTTAGAAGATAGCAACCACCTTTTAGTTCGATGCCAATTTTCCCAAGCAATATGAGATGAAACCCTATCCTTGACTGGTGGTAGTACATCCTTGGTAGGTGAACCTTTGGTCACATCTTCAAAACATTGGATGGAATGATATGAAGTGAAATGTCATCCACACATACTTGTAGTTGTAGTAGTATCTTGGGCAGTGTCAAATGCCATAAATGAGTCCATTTTCTAGGAGGAATACCTATCCCCATCTCAATTCTTCTGTATGGTAAAAATACTCCTATCATGAAATAAAAATACAAGCCAAAACTATGAAACAAAAAATAGTGTAGAAACCGAACATTGACAAGTTATGCTTGGGTTTTTTTTATGGTGATTCTGAAGGCAATCCAAGACCATGGGGGAAGATCTATTTGTTGTAATTTAAGGAGCACCACTGGATTTCTTTCAAAACTTCATTCGGATAGGGGACAAAGAGTTGATAAGGTATCTACACAATGAATTTTCTTCTTAGATGACCAAAGAGTGGAATACCCAAGACTTTCAAGGTTTCAAGGATTCTAACTTAGTCATCTCATGGATGCATGGAAGGAACTCAAATTAGAAACTTCTACTACAAAACAATACCCATAATGCATAGGTAGGTAAAAATCAGAAATCAACCAACTTTAGAAGCTACTTCGAAAATGGAGAAAGGACTTCAAGCTCCTCCAAACCTACACCTCCAAGTAGCAGATATCCTAAAAATGTAATTTCCTCCCTTACTCTTGAAACCTCTTATATCAATGCATTCAGAAAAATGACTTACATATATTTCCTCCACTCCCAAGTAAGAAAAACACCAATCATTAACATCAAGAAATAAAAGAAAAATAGATCAAAAGCATGAGGTACTCAAATTTTTATTGGTGCTTCTTATTTAAAACTTCTAGTGTAGTTTCCTCTAATATTCTATACCTATTATGTTTTTTCGAGTAGTTTTGTTGCTACCAAAAAAAACCTTTTCTCCAAGACGACCATTCTCTTTCAAATGATGAAGAGGTTCATAGCCCTTGCCATGATGGGAGATAACAAAGAGGCATCATGCACTTGTATGCAAAAGCCAACCCATTGGGAAACTAATAGGTTTTAAATTAGAAGAGACATGGAAGAGATCAAGGAAGCGATGTAAAGATTGCAGTTGACCATGGATATTCTCTTGGATGAAGAAGAAAACAGGTATTTGGAGGACTTTATTCATTAACATATTTGGATAACTCTTAGAGGCCCTTTTACCTTCTTTAGTTATGTTTTTCTAGTTAGTGCACTACTTTCTTAGTATTCCTAACAAGAATTATGCATTAATACCAGCTAATATGCCTTTAGGAAGGAACTGTTTATATTTTTTCTCAATGCTTTATCATAAATGGTGAACATTATTTCTATGTTTATAAAATAATAAAGACTTCATCATTTGCATGCGATCATCAGGTGGGCTATAAGCCTCATATGTTGACCTAAACTTGGTTCTGGTATGATTAATGAAAGACTTGAAAGATATACCTATGAAAGGTTTGTTACCCACATTTGTCCAAACCTTGTTGTAACATTTTGTAATTCTATGTTATACAAAACAATTTATTCGTTTTATCTACCCAAAAAAAATGGGACATGTCCTGGTTTTCCCAATAATCTCTTTCCACTAAGAACATATGGATATTTCAATATATAAGAGGGACTTCCTCTACTAAATAATAATAGGTTCCTTTTATGTTTCTGAAATTATTGTGAAGTCTACATAATGAATTTAAATGAACTACTTCAAGTTGGTCACTAGATTGCTTGCTCGACCTTGGAATATGGTTGTTCAACATGGGTTTCCATATCCAGTTGTTGGGTATTCAAATATTAGGTAGTGAAGGAAGATATTTGACACTTGATACCTATTGTGAGTATACCTCACTCTTAACTTATTAGTACATGATAATTTGGTAGGTTGTGTCTGGTTTCCTTGCTTAGCGTTTTGGGGTGGCCTAGGATGCTTGGGATTTGGCATCGTGACTGATCTATATGTTATTCTCCCTCAAAGAACTGGTTAGTATTTTTCATAGGTCTCTTTCTTTGAAGGATCTATGGGATTGAGATAATCATCAATGATATATCTAGCATTTTCCAAATTGATCCCAAAATTTCACTGGATTGGAAAAATTTGTTATAGATGGTTTCATCTCATGATCCTGATTGTTTTCCTTTTTAAAATGTGGTTTCATGGACTAAGGTAGTTTTGGAAAGGAATGGTGAGAGAGAAATTAAAAACCCTTATTAATCTATGTGACCAATAATATTTATACAATGGTGAGGAATAGTTAAGCATGGACACCTAATTTTATACTAATCCATGAAAGAAGTAGATGCTTGAAAGAAGTCGTTGATAAAATGTAACAAGACATAAAATTATCTGGATGATAAATGTATATGCTCCTTAACTGTGATTCTCTCCCTTTTTTCTCTTTACTTATCAATCTTAGTCTTTTTTGTCATGGAAATGAAGAACCGGGTGATGATCTCATGCTGTAATGCACAGTTTTGAGTTTTTTAGATGGTGGAATTGCTGATTAGGAAGCAGGCGGGTTCTTTTAATCACTTTCCAGACCTTACCAGTAATTGGTAGATAGGAGGAAATAAATCTAATATTTTAGATCAAATGTGGGAATTTATCCCAATTTTTTTTACTATAATTTTTTATTACTAAAGTTATATGCATAAAATTATCATAGGACGACTCAAAGGACTCCTACTGTCTACACAACTCTATGATGATATTGTAAGTGTGGAAGTATTCCCTTTGATTTCCCAATCCTATGATCCAAATACATGATTTTCAAGTCGTCAACCTAATATGCATGCCCCATTTGATTTATTATTGAACCCATAAGCAAGATCCCTTGCCTTTTCCTTTCATTGTTTCACAGTTGACCGATTTTGGCTACATCTCCCTCCATTTGGGCCCATGCTTAACTAACTTGATCACTTTTTGGTTTTAGCTTTTTTATTTTGGGTTATTGATCGTGCTTTGGGTGGTTGGAGAATCCCTTTTGGGGCCATGGGTAAGCATAGTTATTTCATTGGTGAAAATGGTTGGCCTTTCCCTATATTCATTACTTCCTTAGATAATTGCATTTTGCACCTTGATCAAGTCATTCAATGGCCAAATTATCGTGGATTTGCTGCTCTCTCACAAACCTGCAAACAATAGGCCCTATTTTCCCAATCTTCTTGTGGAACACATCCCAACATATATGGATTGAGGGGATACACTTAGAAATAGTGGAAAAGGGGAAACGAAGTTTCCATGTTTCATGGGTTGGTAGTTTTTCTCATCCGAATGGTTAATAGAGTATAAATCCCTCAAGTTCATCCACTAGTCGGTAAAGGTAGTCATCATATTCCTTTCTTCAATGTTGGGTGAGAATATTACTCCTTCTAAGTCACTAAAACCCATTTACAGTTAGAACTTATCAGAAGTATTCACAGGAATATTACTTTCTCCAATATTCAAATAATTAAAAACCTATTAAGAAATATTAAGGAGACAATTGAATCTAAAAAATAGGAGGAATATTTATAGATAACTTCAGGTAAAGGAATTAAGCTCAAAGCTTTCAGACTATGCACTGGAAGGTGAAAAGTCGGGGAACCACCAATAGGTAATAACTTTAAATCTAGAGATGTCTAAACCTCTCCAAATCACCATACTCTTGAGAATCAAGATAAATCATGATGATTCATCTAAAGTTAATTTGGGTAAGGAAATAATTGGAGGACTTATGCAAAATAGTAGAGGTCACCCTATCTCCATTTTATGAAAAATATATGGAAAAGCTTCTAATAATTTTGCAGAAGAAATTGCAAGCAGATATGGGTTAAAATATAGCATTGGACCATAATATATGGGAGGTAGTATTAGAAAGTGACTCAAACAAATTATAGATACAATTAAGAGACATATTTTAGACAAACATGTATTTAACTAGTGGAGGGAATCTGTCACTGCAGAGATCAAGTAATTTACAAGTGTTTCTAAAAAATTCAAGCTTAGTCATGTAAGATGACAAGTAAATGTTGTAGCAAATAAGCTTTCAAATATGGGTGTTGATTCCCATTTTGGTAAGAAAATTGTAAAATCCATTTGGCCAGATCATGCACCTCAAGGGATCAAGGAAAACATTTTTTGGTACCTTGATCATGAAACAAAATGTTTGGAAGGTTGAGACAATCAGTAATATTTAAATCATCTAGAGGGCTATAAATTTTAGCATTAATCTAAATGGAGAAGGATGATGAATATCAGATGCATTTTTTTCAAAAATAATAATGATTTTTGCACCTTCTAATTTAAACATAGGATTCTAAATTTTAAACTTATCCATGTTTTTCTAAAAGACAAGTCATAATAGAAATTCATTCGAGAAATCCCACAAATGCAATGATGTAACAAATATAAAATTAAATATTAATTAGATTAGTAATTATTATAGGAAAGGGCGTTACCTTTCAATTCTATACGCTCAAAGCCTATAAAAGCTAGAATCCTTTGTAATTATCAATCATCATCCAATATATTATTATTATTCATATTCATTATTACAATTATAGTCGGATTCGAGTAACTGAAAACTGGATTCAGTTGCTCCAAATGAACATATGAAAATAATATCCTGACATATATCCTATATCCTAACTGATGGGAATTCCATTGCATGCTAATATACAATATATGATATTTCATGGACATTGACCAATAAAAAATATGTTGAGGACACTGAAATGATCAAAGAAAGATACACATGTGTCTTACCACAGGAATAGCTAGGTGTAAGTCTTGATATATACTAACCAAGCATAGTCACAACATGTTTAAAAGAATCTATTGGTTGATAGAACTGCACAATTTTTTGTTTTGTTTTTGTTATTAGCAACCATATTTGGCATTCAAATTAGGATCCAAGTTCCCTCTCAAATTACGTCTACAAAACTTAATCATTTCTAGTATCAAAGAGGTCAATTTGACCATCCTTGACATTAAAGTTTATCAAGATGTTAGAGGAATAAATATTCATTGTAACTTGCGTGATAAATTTACACCTTTGGCTAATATTGGTAACTTTAAAAATTCCATTTTATCAAAACATCTTACAAATACACATTATTCACATAGTAAGTCTTGAAAATTCAACCATAATCTACAGTACTTAACAGTTTGTTTTTCCACAAAAATCAAAACAAAAACCAACTAATATTTGAGAGATTGCTAAAGTATGTTTTCTATAAGGGCACTTACAGTAGCTATAGCCAATGTTAAATCTGCATTTGTACCTCTCCATAGGTGAGAGAATCCTTCCTATAAATGTCACTAGATCACAATCAGAATTCTCTCTAGAAGCATGCACCTTTTCAAGTGACACAACATCTGTAACCTTCTCATGTAATACCAAAATAAACATTTCAAATTTGTGAAGAAAAATGACATACCTATCAAATTATCTTATAACAAACATCCATAGTACCCTTATACTCAAAACAACTGGGAGGACAAAGTGGAGTCATCCCAAAAGCACCTCTCCAAGGACAAACTGAACGACACTTCACTTCACCAAACACCTGTGGAAAACAATTGAAAATTAAGCTCTAATATATCTTATATCATATATAGTATAACATGAAATAAAGGTATCAACTAAGACAAAATGCCAGTAAAAATACTCAAAACAATTACGACATACACACATAAAAATATAAATTTCATCATTTCCACAGAGGACTAAAAAACATTTTTTAAGTTCACCAAACTATGCAGGTCAATACTCAAAAGTCTAAAATTTAAACTTGGGTTAAAGAAAATAAAATTGCCTAATAATAAACAATAAATCTATCACCACTTATTGTTTTCACTTTTTTCACTTCTATAATTAAAGCAAGACTCCATGACCGCCTTCATTGAGAATTATAGCTTAGAGTTGGTCATGTTGATCTAGTGATGGAGGTCAAAACATACAGTGCAAGGACTTTGGAGATGGAACACATCATAAAGAGGTAGTGAAAATACCCTTTCAATGTTTCTTCCTTGGTAAATGAACTATGGAGCCACCCAAGATCTAAAGCAATTCATTTTGCACATTTTTTGTTGTTCTATTTCAGAAATACAACAATCTGAAGTTGGATATTAAATAAGTAAACATAGAATTGGGGTCAAGAAGGATTTCTTTATCTCATATGTCATCCTGAGAGGCTTAGTTATTCTCCCTCCATTGGTTCACTTTGGCATCCTCACCCAAGTTTCCTCTTTATAGAAAACATAAGTTTCGAAAATGCTTTTTTGAATTGGTGGCTTTCCTAATTGCCAATGGCCATTTGTTTTATGTGGCCATTCCATGCACATTAATTCCCTATATAGTTGACCTTTTATATGACTTCACGAGCAACAAGAATTACAAGTCTATGCATAAGAGTAAAGACACAACCTCTAAATAACCCATAAGGGTCAAGAATATATCTATATATATACACTACTTTTTTTTTAAACTACTTGGGAGCCATATTTATGTTGGTTTCTAGTGGATGGTGGAAATACTGAGCTTCAACTAATCTTCTCTGATATTGTTCTTCTGTTGAACCTAGTAAAAAAATATCCAAGGTAGGCCATGTAAGTAAATTCTTGGAGGCCATAAATTGTATAATACCATTATTTATACCGATGCAAATATTATTCTTTCTTTCACCTCTTCCAAACATAGCATTTAACTTTACCTATGTGTCTTACACTAACATGCTACAAGTTTTCTTGCCTCTCAAAAAGTTGCATCTGAAACATGTTAAGATTCTGATTTGAGTCATAACCAATATGTCTATTCTCTATTTGTTTAGATGCAAGGACGACCATACAAGAGAAAACTAAGAATTCAAAAAAAAAATCACACGGCCGAGTCCTAGCATACATAGGTAATTTCATAGAATATATTAAATATATGAGAGAATATGTGTACATTCAATATGATTAAAGACTCATTGTGCCAAACAACGATAGACTAACTTCTATAGAATAGAGATTGAATTTTATTTTAAGAGACATCTTGGACTTCAGTGCTTATTAAATATGTTTAGTAAGAAAGGAAAAGATGATAAATTTAAAGGGGAATCAACCTACTTGCATTAGCTAGCAGATTCGGCAAGAACGCTATTCAGGAATTTCCTACTATTAGTTTTCTTGATAGCTTCATCGCTCTTTTTATCTCCAATATTTTTAGCAGCACAAGTCCTAATCCAACAAATACTCCCATAATTCCATCCATAATTCCCAACACAGTAGCTACCTTGATAGTTCTTGATACTTTTTATGACCTTCGAGGATTAGCTCTAATTGCAGCTGCAACATTTTTGTAATATGAAGATGGGTGCTAGTGTTATATTTCAATAGCCAAGAAATTATCATAAAAACTAATAGTTCTTTTTGGGATTAATAGGAAAGAAAGGCATGGGTGCAAATTTCGAGTCAAAAGATTCGAAGAGAGATCAGCAAGACTGTTGCAAGTGATATTTTGAGAAAGAGACCCACTAAATGAATTCACAGCTAAGTTCAAGTAGGAAATGTTGGGAAACAAAAACAATGAATGCGGTGGTGACTAAATAAATTCATTCGAAGATAGTTCAAGCCTCTGTAATTGATCAAATGACCCAAGATGGGGAACATGAAACCTGAAATTGTTTTTTCTCAATACAAGTTTGACAACTTGTTTATTTTCGAGAATTGGGAACATGGGTCCAAGACTAATGCCCTACAAATAAAGTTCTTGCAAGTTTGTTAAGATGCTCATATCTTCTAGATCCCTAGACAACTGGGTTCCTGAAAGTTGTAACACAGATTCTTTGCAATGTACTCACGGAGTTGGATAGAGGGCAACTTAACAAGTTGTTCTTGAAGCTCATAAAGGTTAGACTAGGGAGGGAACTTATCCATTCAAGAAGTGTGGCATCCAACAAATTATTGTTTAGTATTAAGGTATAGATATTCCAAGAAAGATCCTGTGAAAAGTTTCCATAGAAAAAGTTTGAAGTACTATTTAGTATTATAAGAGAGGAAAATCGACCTAGTATCTTTGCTGATAGAGGAACCCAAAATCCCAGAGACACCAAAGAGATAAATTTAAGCTTTGAAAGTATGTCGAGGGTAGTTAAAAATGAATCTATTGAAAAATATGTTGATAGAGTCTCGTTTGAATTCGAAAACATACTATTCCCCTTCTCAAGAGAACCCTTGTCACCAACAATTTTCAGTTGTGTCTTCACGTCTTCATAGCATACAATGATAAGAGCTGGCATAAGAACCATTAGATTAAATATAATGCAACTTGGATTTTAATTAAATATAGTCATTTGAACTAATGCAAATCTAAATTTAAGTTTATCTAGATCAAAGAATTGACATGAAGATGGGGTGCTTCCACATTTTTTTATGTACATCTTCCCTCAGAAGATGAAGCATTGGTATTGTTAATGCAAGTCATCTTGTTCTTCATAGCATCATTGCTAGAATCATTAGGAAGATAAATTTTTTGGTGGTCATCGAGGACAAGGGGTTGTGGACACCATGTCTAGCTTCTTTTACCACATTATACCTACCACAAATTTATGAGACAAAAATCCACACACAGGCACTCAAATCCTGAGTTAGGAACACGAAAAAAGAGTACCAAAAAAATTGTAGGGAAGATAAGCATATACCTCAAATTTCTGCATTGAATCATTGCAAATGGATGATGCCCTAATCATAATCCTATGTATAAATGGGGTATGCCCAATTTAGGAATCTCTGTTTTTGAAAACCCAAAACATCATAATCATATTTTCTGCTTGCGAAATTGTGTAATGTTGTGCCCTAATCAATGCAGCTGTATAATTATTTAGCTTGGTTGTTTCTGCATCATCTACATAACCTAGTCCTGTCTCTACCAATCTAACACCCATGTTTCCTCTTCTTCTTTCTTTATTTCTTCTTTCTTCTTCTTATTGTTGTTGTTTGTTGTGTCTTTGTTTTAGAGAAGGAGGACAGAGTTAAGATGGAAGATGGATTTAAGATGGAATATATAAATATAGATCAAAAGAAAAAGATATTAGATGGGGCATAGGGTTTGGAGGAAAAAAAAATAAACGAAAGAGTACTCTTTCATTAATATCAAAAGAATTGATAGTGTATTTTTTATCTCAAATATAGTAATGAAAAATTGCAATTTAAATAATTTTTTTTTAACTATTTCATAAAATTTAAAATTACAAATAAACTTGCAGAAAGAACTTATATTATTTCTCCCAGTTATGGTAACTCAATAGGGTACCTTTTCCTCTCACGAGTGGTAAGTGGTAAGGTGGCCTATCATTTTTCAGTTGACCAACCCATAAAATTGGATCCTTTTTTACTAAGGAGGTCAACTATCACCAACAAGGATGCAAGGATTAATGCTACGAACTTGAATGCGTGAAAGAGAATGCGTTATACCGGCTTCCATTCCAGGTTTTGGTTTTATTTTTTTTCATCGTAGTGAGTTTGAAACCACGTATTTTAACCTGTCCTCTCGTTCATGGGGGCAAGTGTAAGCAATCAATCAAACCTCTCATGGGGAAAGGTTTAAGCAATAATGACGGGGGAGGCCAGTAATGCGGACCAGAAAGCCAGTACAGTTGGGCCTTCTCCATCATCATTATTAGAGATCAATTTTCATTAAAACACCTTCCTTCTACAATTTCAATGTTTAATACTTGCACCCATAATTCCATTAAATATTTTAACCAATTTATAAAGAAAACTTATCAAAAACAAAGAACAAAATGCTCCCTTAAATGAAATTGTTTTCATCTTATCTGGGACGACTTTTCATTTCAAAGGTCATCTCATATGTTTCAACCTAGAAAATGTAAATATTATGACAACAACTAATTCATGACAATTATATGGCCATTAACATTGGAGATTCACTTAAAGTTAAAATGTCTTCCATGGCTAATAAAGAAAACAATATGTAAAATAATGTACAACACACTTTCGACACCTTTAGTTGTGACACATATTTAACATTTAATGTTCAATGTGATCATGAAATTTGTCATAATGAGTATCACTATGTACTTCCTAGAGTTGCAAATATGCTTCCTGTATTAATGTAAGCCTGTTAGACATGAAGGGGTCTACAATTTACTAAATTCTAACACTGCAGATGGATTCAAAGACCCCGGTGTTATAATTTAGTAAATTATACAAATTCATTGTTAAAATTGCAATTTTCCATTGTTGGAGTAACATAAATAAAAATGACCAAATAAATGATCATTTGTTATGTGGTCATTTTTAGTCTAGATATCACGTGACCAAATTTGGTCATTTATCTTGGTCTTTTTAGTTTAGTATTGATCATGTGACCAAAAGTTGTCATTTATCTTGGTCTTTTTTAGTTAACTCGCTTAAATTTATCAATTTTGGTCATTTATCCCTTGAAAAAAAAATGGTGACCAAACGTTTTGGTCTCTTGGTCACTAATCTCTCATTTTCCAGTAATGCAAAATTTCCTCCCACCTAGGCATACACCTCTACCACCTGAGGATGGAGTAGCAATAAGATGGTGACCTCAGCAAGAAGAACAACCACCGCGGTGCAGACAAAACGAGCGGCTCGAACTTGGAGTAGTGTGAAAAGGAGACTCCGACTCTTAATTTCCTTCGCTAAAAGCTTCAGCCTTAGTCTCGGGAGGGTGCTTTTGGCTCTATGTATTTTGGATCAATTATGAGTCTATTAATGTCAATTGTCAAGTGTGGGTAACTAGTCATTATCTCTATAATGTTGGTTTATCAAAGGGATGGAGCATTGTAATGCTATGCAGTGATCTCCCTCTTTTTGGGTTAGTTGGGAGTCCTTAGGAGCAAGTATTTAAATCGTTTAAACTCGGGGTGGTTTAGTGGTGTTTTGACATCTTTTGTAATTCCGTGACATTGCAATAATATAATGTGTTTTATTTACAAAAAATAAAAAATTTACCATATTCTAATTAATTATAATTAATCATAATCAATAATAATTTATTTCATTTTAGCCTACACAGGTGTGGCTCATTAGCCATTCACTTGATATGAAGTCACATGTTGTAAAGGAGGTCACGATTTAAAATGAGAAACAGCCTTACCTATGTCCCATGAAGGTAGTTGTGGTGAATTCCATTTTTTAGTTATATGATAATTAATCCCAATTAATACTAATTTATTTCATATTCTCAATTAATTATAATTAATCATCAAGAATTGAATATTAATCGTGATTTAAAACTGTTAATTAATATTTACTAATAGTGTTATTAATAATCTATTAATATTTCTAGACATCATTAATACTTAATGAACATTATTAATCAACATTAATCATTACTATCCTTGAGCATTATTCATTTCCCAATTAGCATTACATTCAACAATCATAACACATAACTTTAATTAACTTAATTCTTATTCATTTAATGATGACTGCAATCATTAATCATCCTTAAGAACTCTTGTTTAATAATAAATTTTAATCAAGTTCATTATTACATTGTTAACACAAATTAACATTCTAAATACTTATTTAATATTAATAGATCAAATTACAAATAATAAAATTAATATTATTTCATCATTATCATTGATAAACCTAGATCTTGAACTAATTAAGATCATTATTACTTATTTGGCATTCAGTAACAAAGCACTTGAATCAACAATTAAGTTAGCACCAATCTTATTAACATTATTTCACCTTTATCAACCATATTTATTAATTAACCCTAATCATGGTTAATTAATAATTCATTTATAATCTTGATGTAAGAGTATGATTTCATAACTAATATAGAAAATATTATTTATAATGTAACCATTCACAACCGTATGTGTTCAAGACATATTTGATAGTGCATTAGATAATCCATACAACATATGTAGATGATCTATGTATCCTTAGCTAATGCTTACATATCTCGTGTAGGTTTACGAGGAGCACTTAACAACACATCACACATAATCACACATGTTCCTATTTGTCCACACATACTTTAACCTAAATTTGTAATGTTTATTCACTAACTCATATCATAATAACCTATGAAACCGACATAATATACTAAATTACAACACAAGAATCAAGCAAAGGATTTTGAGTACCTACTTCATTTTATCTAATTCACATCTATCTTCCACATCCTATCCTTCCTCTGCTCGAGTGTCAACTACATGTTTTAACTCTAGTTAGAACCCATAAGAGGAAGTGTTGACTCCAAAGACCAAGCTTCCCGAGTTAGATGAGGTATAGGTATCTTATTTTGGTTGTGGTAGGAAGTGGTGGCCTTATAAGAAATTTGAAAGACATAGCGGTGAGGAATTGGGGGGAGGCACTCATTATGGCTCCTACTCACAGTAAAATTGTGAATTTCAGTCCAGGAGAAACCTCGACTGGACATAGGGAGGAGGGGAAGGGAGTGGCGAGGAGGGGAAGAGGGATAGCCACACATTCTCAGGTCCAATCCCAAGTTGTGACTAATTTTTTCATGGACTGTATCGCATTGGAATCTCATAAATCCATGGAGATAATGGAGAAGGATATGTGGGATTAGGTGAAGGCAATGGCCATCGAGGAGGTCTGCTAGGAGGTGGAAGATTGGGTAGTGTACCATCAGTCCACGGATGGTTGGGAGGCTTCCTATGACTGCATGGTCATGCATTATTGGGTAATCATGTATCTTGTAACACGTGTTTCACTGAGCCTTGAGGCCAAGAGCGATGGTGATGAGGAGCCTATAAAGGCCTCGAAGGACCATAACATGGATTTTCATATGATGTACCAAAAGGTGGACCAAATTTCCTCCTACGTGGGCATACACCTCTAGTACCTAGGAATGGAGCAACAATAAGATGGTGAATTCAATAAAAAGAATAGCCACCGCTATGGGGAGAAAAGGAGCAGCTCGAACCTAGAGCTATTTGAAAAGGAGACTCTGACTCCTAATTTCCTTTTCTAGAACGTGTAGCCTTAATCTCCTAAGGGTGATTCTAGCTCTATGTATTTTTGGGTGAATTATAAGTCTATTAATGTCAATAGCGAGGTACAAGTAACTCGTAGTAATCTATGTAATGTCAGTATTCTCAAAGTGATGGAGCTTTGTAATGCTATGCAGTGCTCTCCCTCTTTTTGAGTTAGTTGGGATTATTTAGGAGAAAGTATGTAAATATTTTAAAGTGGGGATGGTTTTGTGGTGTTTTGAAATCTTTTGTAATTCGATGACTTTGCAGTAATCGGTTTTATTTACAAAAAAAAAAATTACTATATTCTAATTAATTATAATTAATCGTAATCAATAATAATTTATTTCATTTTAAACCACACGAGTGTGGCTCATTGGCCATTCACTTTATATGAAGTCACAAGTTGTAAAGGAGGTCAGAATTCAAAATCACACGCGGCCTTACCTATGTCCCATGCAGGTAGTTGTCAGGAATTCCATTTTTTAGTTATATTATAATTAATCCCAATTAATACTAATTTATTCCATATTATTAATTAATTATAATTAATCGTAATTATCACTCATGGAACTATTATCATAGTCAAAGAATTGGACCTTAATCATGATTTAAAACTTCTAATTAATATTTACTAATAGTGTTATTAATAATCTATTAATATTTCTAGACATCATTAATACTCGATGAACATTATTAATCAACATTAATCATTACTATCCTCCATCATTATTCATTTTTCAATTAGCATCACATTCAAGAATCATAACACATAACTTTAATTAACTTAATTAATGTTGATTAATTAAGAAATCTTGTTTAATAATAAATTTTAATCAAGTTAATTATTACCTTATTGACATGAATTAACATTCTTAATACTTATTTAATATTAATAGATCAAATTACTAATAATGCAATTAATATTATTTCATTATTATCATTGATAAACCTAGATCTTGAACTAATTAAGATCATTATTACTTATTTGGCATTCAGTAACAACGAACTTGAATCAACAATTAAGTTAACAAAAATATTATTAACATGATTTCACCTTTATCAACCATATTTATTAATTAACCCTAATCATGATTAATTAATAATTCATTTATAATCTTGATGTAAGAGTATGATTTCATAACTAAGATAGAAAATATTATTTATAATGTAACCATTCACAACCATATGTGTCCAAGATGCCTTTGATAGTGCATTAGATAATCCATACAACATATGTTGATGATCTATGTATGTGTAGCTAATGCTTACATATCTTGTGTAGGTTTATGAGGAGCACTTAACAACACATCACACATAATCACACAAGTTCCTATTTGTTCACACATACTTTAACTTGAATTTACAATGCGTTTTCACTAACTAATATCATAATAAGCCATGAAACCGACATAATATACTAAAATACAACACAAGAATCAAGCAAAGGATTTTGACTACCTAATTCATTTTATCTAATTCACAAATATGTTCCATATCCTATCCTTCCTTTGCTAGACTATCCTTGAGTATCAAATACATGACCTAACTTCAGTTAGAACCCATAAGAGGAAGTGTTGACTACATCGACCAAGCTTCTCGAGCATGCACCCACTAGTCATCATCACATACCTTGGGGAGTGTACCAAGGTACAACCCTCCCATGACTCCATATTTCACAGATAAATGGTGAGTAATGCCTCCACCTACCTAAGGGAACACAGGATTATGTCTACATCAACATACAACTATTGTACTTAGGTTTTGTCATCGAACAACCAATTTGGGTTGTTGAGTTTTTTGAAACCCCACACCAACCAACACATCATGATAATAACAATAATTATATGTAAGAATAATGATTCATTCTCATAGCATTTCTCTTTTGGAATTCATGCCATCAATGTACTTCAATTTCATAGGACTTAGCTATGACTTAGCTCTTTTAAACTTGTAGGTTAGTATCCTAAGAGGAGATCATGCAATATCATGAAATCATCGATATGCATGCATATTTTATTGTGGATAAACAACAATCTAATCATTTTTCAATCTATTGTATTTTTGATCTCATATTGCTTATGAGAGAATTCATAATATTAACCTGAAACACATAAATATAGATTCCACAAAACAACAAATCCATAAGTCCACTATATCATCAAACTAACGAACCTCCATAATAATAATTAATCTAAAACAAACAATGGTAATTGAGAGAATTAGGTCAAAAAAGAGCATTACACACACATATCTCTCTCTCTCTCTCTCTCTCTCTCTCTCTCTCTATATATATATATATATATAATGAAATGCAATAAATCTAAATTGAGAAATCAATTAAAATAGTAAATTAAGGAAGTTGAACTAAAGTAAAATCCCAATCTAGTGGAAAAATAACGAGAGAAACTACGTAACTAAAAGTGGTGGATGGTATGTGAGCACTTGGTGGCTTAGGGTGTGGTTCAGTACAACATGAGAGAGGTTGGGAGTGAGCATGGTGTCATACTTCCATTGCCATAAACCCTATAGATATCTCGAGGGAAAGAGAGTATGAGTGAAGGTATGGTAGGGAGGAAACTCATGGAGCCCACATAATTCGAAATCCAGTGAGTGCAACTATGGTGGAGTTTGATGACAAAAAATCTATCATCCTTATCCTCAAACGACAATGACCAGCCATATGAAGAGGCATTTAAAGTTATTTGAAATTGTTAATGTTGTGCATATCCTTACCTATTTTGTAATTGATTTGAAAATAAACAAAAAATGATGTTCTTAAAATCCTTTTCAGATCTAAACTTATTTATATGCATGAATATTAGTTTTAGTATGTTCTGGGAGCCCTTGGAGGGTGGTTACACATGTTATCAGAGCTAGGTTCAACACTATGGACCCTAGGCTTGTTTTTAAGGTTTTAGGGACCTTTTACTTGTTTTTTCTATAATGTTTAAAATGTTATTAATGATTTATATACAAGTAGGAATTTATTCAATTACACTGAACTTGAAATTTATGCCGTAGATCTATGATATAAATTGTTAGATGTGCTATGAAGATCAATATTAGGTTTTTTTGGGAACCCAATAAATTAAAATATATAGATTTTTAAAAACATTGTTTTTTGTGGGTCTTTTACTTCTTTGTATTACCATATTTATCGAGTAGGTCCAGCATTTTATCAAAAACCTACACGCACTTGTTTTATTATCTTAAAGAAATGAGTGTGGGATCTCTCTTCCTATCCCAGAGGTTCCTCGCTTGACAAACAGACTGGGCACACTCTTCAATGTGATATAACTTGCTGGCTGAAACATATAACCTATTATTTGGATCATTTCTTAAAAAACAATTGACGACGGGTGCACTCTTGAATGGGATGTAACAAGCTAATTGAATTATACTGTGTTTTTATTTATCGGTAATTTTTTTAAAGAAATTTTGGTGTCCAAGTGCCTCGGTTTTGACTTTAAAAAAATGGTAGCAATACTGTATAAACTTATGTAGATATCTAAACTAAAATTGTGTGAATAAGTAGAAGAAAATATTGAGGGATTGAATTTTAAATCAGTACAGTTCATTTCCATTTCAATTTTACTCCCATTTTGACATTCAAAAGAAATGATCGAACTAGGACATACTTCCCTCCCCATGCTTGTAACCTGAAGCAAATCCCAAGATGAGGAACTCTTTTTAGTAGAATATAAACACCCTAGTAAAGCATAATGAGATCTGGAATGGAAGAAATTCATGATTGCGGATCCTTTAAACCTTGAAGTGTGAGCTCTTGGTTACTGATTACATCTTGTAAAGATTGCACATAGACTTCAAAGTCACAGAAATAATAGTATAGACTGCTTAAAATTCAATTGCATTTAATATAATTGATATATGAGTTTGATAAAAGTTGTTAGCTGCTAAATGTTTAAATCTATAAATATTGACACCATAGAAAACCTATGACTGCGATCTAGGAGAACTAAGTGTGGGATCCGCTTATGATAGAAAAAAATACAATGCTTCAAACTATGTCTCATGCATTTGTGAGATCCTGTAGGTCGAATGTCAAACATAAAGCCAATAAAGTCAACGGGTGTGATCTGTAATTGGATTGGGTGCGTTGGGTTATACCAGTAGGGGTCAGGGCTGATAGAGAAATATAATGTATTACAATTTTAGGTTGAACCAATATGGATGTGTTAGTGTAAGTAGACATAAGGTCAAGTAGATAATTCTTTACCGAATGGTAGTAAATATGTTGCGATAGTTTTTAATTCATTTGGTTTTCCTGTTTTTCTTTCAGGATGCCCAGCCCAAGCGTTAGCGAGGATCCCAACCATACTATTGGGGGGTTATTAATCACTAAGGCATCAAATAATGGGCCTATGTGCATTCACCCTTGGCTCCTTACCCCTGTAAGGCCATATCCTTTGAGTTACCCAAGATGAATTCACGATCGGACAAAGGGGATTTGCTGCTAATGAAACTTTTTTTATAACTAGGGGAACCTTAAAATGTTTCCTTACTGAGTAGATCTAAACACCCTCTATCCACCTCAAAGAATTCACATAGTAGTCCAATTTCTGTTGGAATTCAATAATTATTACATCGATGGCTGCAACAAATTTTGAAGAGGCAACCTCAACCGCCAGAGTTCTGAAAAGGATTATTTAAACTATCAAAAGACGTTTTTATGCTATAGAACAGTGCCAACAAAGCACATCTAATTTCTGAAGAGGCATCCCACTTCTCAAATCTGTGAGACTGTAAAAGAGTGTAAAACATTTACAGAGAATTCCGTTGTCTTGTAAAAGGTCAATTAGCAATTAAATGACCGACTTACAAAAAATCCTATAAATACACAACTTGTAATTATGTTTGGTAAGCTGAAAATACACATAAGAGAGTGATAGAGACAAAGATATAGATTAATACACAGAGTTGAAACTCTAAATTTTACTCTGTGATTTCGTATGTCTTACTCTCCTTCTGAAAAACTCTGTTTTATTTTTTAAGTCAGTTTGTTGTAGCAGTTGGAGTTTATTTTTGTTAATGTTATTTATTAATCCAGTAGAATATTTGTGTTAAGTTTTTAGACGTAGGGGTTATCAAATCATTGAAAAATAGTGAGCTTTGAGTGTGCAGTCGTCAGTAGTCACATGTAGCTGAATTAAATGTGTTAATTGTTGTTAGCTGTAATTGCTAGCTGGACCATCATCTAGGGAATATTGTAAGCTATAACAACTTGGTTGTTACAATCGTGTAGGTGCTGGGTTTATTTTGTAAGCTCTGTCAGTGAATTTGTACATTGCTGTAAAGTTGTGACAGAAAAGTTGTATTTTCCTATAAAGTGTTTTTTTGAGTTGTACGTGAAGTTTTAGTGTTGCTGAAGCAAAGAGTGGCACTCCCCTACCTTCCCCATAGTGGTATCACATTGTGGTTAAGATTTATTTCTTGTCTAAAATATTGGTTGAGTTTTCTCGCTCATTGTTTTTGAAATTTAATTGAGATGGCTACTAACAGCACTGTAGTTCAGTCACAAATTCCTGTGTTGAATGAACAAAATTATGATACTTGGTTTATTAAAATGAGAACTATTCTCTGTGCTCATGATCTTTAGTATTTTGTTATGATTGGCTATCAAGAACGAGCGGCTAACTTGGCTCTATCAAATGCTGAGCATGTTTTGTTGAAGGAGAATTGGAAGAATGATAATCAATCTCTTAGTATTATTCAACAAGGCCTTAGTGAATCCATTTCTCCAAAGATTTCAAGAGTTGAGTCTTCAAAGAAGGCTTGGGACACTCTTGAAAATTTCTATCAAGGTGTGACCAAGGCGAAGAAGGTTAAGATGGAGAACTTAAGAAGAGATTTTGAGAATCTCAAGATGAAGGACAGTAAGACTATTGATAATTTCATGACACAAGTTATGAGTACTGTAAAACAACTACTACATTATGGTGAAGGCATCTGAGACCAGCGTGTGATTGAAAAATTGTTGAAATGTTTGCCAAAAAACTTTGAAGTAGTGGTTGTTCCAATTGAATAGTTTAAAAATATCAGTCAAATGCACATTGATGAGCTGACTGGTTATTTAATTGCTCATGAATCAAGAATGAACCGGTATGATGATACTCCATTAGAAAATGCTTTTAAACCTGAGCTAAATGTTACTAGAAGTAGAGGCAGAGAAAGAGATAGTAATAGAGGAAGAGGATGATGAAGTGTTGGTCATAGTGAAATCATAAATGATTCTCAAACTGAAGAGAAGTTACACTAGAGTAATCCTATCCTAAGGGGGAGTAGCAACAGAGCATGGAAGCTAGGAAATCAAAGGTATGACAAATCTAAGGTTCAGGGTTTTTACTATAAGAAATTTCGGCATTTGGCTAACAAGTTCTAGAAGAAGCAAGCATATAATAGTAAGTTTTCTGCACATATGAAAGAGGAGACTGAAAATGAAGAGAAACCTATGTTTTTGACTTGTAACATCACCCAACAAAGTTCAAAAGATATATAAGTTTTGGACAGCGCATGCAGCAACCACATGACTTCAAATAAAGAATTATTTTCAATTCTAGACACAAGCATTCACTCTAAAGTGAAGTTGGATAATGATTGTAAGGTAAAAGTTAATGGTAACGGTGTGATCATTGTGTATGTAAAGAATGGTAAAAGAAGAACTATTCATGATGTTTACTATGTTCCTGGTTTAATGTGTAACTTAATGAGTATTGGGAAATTGCTTGAGAAAGAATACAGAGTGTCCTTTAAGAACAAGGTATGCACTATTTATGATAAATATCCAAGTAAACAGTTGATTGCTAGAGTAGAGATGACAAATAATAGAATGTTTTCATTCACTATGAGCAATGACTTAACTAACTCTTTGAATGCTTATAAAACTAAGAGTTTAGATCAATCATGGCTATGGCATTTTAGATATGGCCACTTACATTTTGGTGGTTTAGAGTTGATACAGAAAAAGTAGATGGTAAAATGATTTCCTAGTATAGAGTAGCTAGGAGGCTCATGTGAGAGATGCATGTTGGGAAAGCATCATAGAGAGAAAATTATTTCTGGAGTCTCATACAGAGCAATAGCACCATTGGAGCTCGTACACAAATATTTGTGTGGACCAATGCAAACACCTTATTTGACTAGTAATGTTTATTTTATGTCTTTTATTGATGATTACAGTTGAAAAACTTGGGTGTATTTGTTGAAATAGAGATATCAATCATTTGATGTGTTTAAAAGTTTTAAGCTATGACTGAAAAAGAGAGTAACAAATTTATTAAAGCCTTGAGATTCGATAGAGGAGGAGAGTATATGTCAAATGAATTTATGGAATTTTGTAAATATCATGGAATTAAAAGAAATTTTATTGCACACTACACTCTGCAGCAAAATAGTGTAGCAGAAAGGAAGAATCGAACCGTTATGAACATGGCTGGAAGTATGATGAAGGAGAAGCATATTTCAAATGAATATTGGGGAGACATTGTTACTTGTTCATTATACATTTTGAATAGAAGCCCCACGAAGAGCATGAAGTGTCGAGTTCCTTAGAAAGCATGGAGTGGTAAGTGTAGCAACATATCTCATTTAAGAATTTTCGGTTGTGTGGCTTATGCACATATACCTGAAGAGATGAGGATAAAGTTAGATGACAGAAGTAAGAAATGTATTTTTGTTGTTTATAGTGAAGAATCTAAAGCATATAGAATTTATAATCCAATCACCAAGAAGTATGTAATTAGCAGAGATATATTGTTCAAGGAAGAAGAAGCATGGGATGGGAGTATTGATAAATTAGTTGGTGAGGGCGTTGTTGCACCTCATGCAGAAGATGAAGAAGATGAATAAGGCACACATGGAGGATAATCAACTCCATATAGACTTGCAATAAGGACACTTACTAGAATGCCCAAAACTCATGAGCATGGTGAGCCATCAAGTGTTGGTGGACGGAAAGAAATAGGATCAAAGGTAACCAATGAATCAAATCATACATTAGCATCACTAAGAAACAAAATCAAAGGTTAGAAGACCTATCGTTTAAGGGAATTGTATGATCAAAATGAAGAAGTAGATCAAGTTTCAAGTTCTGCATTTTTAGGATGTGATCATGTAAATTTTGATGAAGTTGTTAAAAACGATGTTTGGATAAAAGAAATGGATGAAGAAATTGATGCCATAGAAAGAAATAATACTTGGGATTTTGTGGATTTTCCTGATGATAAAAATTGTATTGGTGTCAAATGGATTTATAAGACTAAGTTAAATTCTTATGGTGATGTTTAAAAGTATGAAGAAGTACTTGTAGCTCACGGTTTTATTCAACAACCTGGTATTGATTATAATGAATCCTCTGCACCTATAGCGAGACTTGATATGGTAAGGATGGTATTAGTGATTGCTACTCATAATAAATGGTATGTACATCAAATGGATGTAATGTCTACATTTTTAAATGGATCTTTAGAAGAAAAGGTTTATGTAAAAAAAACTCCATGATATGAAGTTGATGGACAAGAAGACAAGGTATGCAAACTAAAGAAATCATTGTATGGATTGAAGTAAGAACCCAGAGTTTGGTACATCAAAATTGATGAATACTTGAATAGTGAAGGATTGAACAGAAGTCCAAGTGAACCAACATTGTGCACAAAGGTAAACCAAGAAGGTAAAATACTAATTGTTTGCTTATATGTGGATGATTTGATATTCACTCGAGATCTTTCAGTAGATGAGTTCAAGAAAGCCATGAAAACAAAATTTGAGATGACTAATTTAGGAATGATCAAATATTTTCTTGGTATTAAAGTAACTCAATCTGAAGATGATATTTTCATATGTCATCTAAATATGCAAATGATGTATTGAAAAGATTCAAAATGCTGAATTGTAAGCCAGTCGTAACTCCAATTGCAACTGGCACAAAGCTCACTAAGGAGGATGATGGGTCAAAAGTTGATCCAACACTGTATAAAAGACTGGTTGGACGTCTCATGTAGTTAACTGCAACAAGATCTGATATAATGTTTATAGTAAGTTTTATTTCAAGGTTAATGGAATCACCAAAGAATACCCACTAGCAAGCTCGAAAGAGGATTTTAAGATACATTGAAGAAACAAAAAATTTTGGTATCCAGTATACATTCAATTCAAATTTTACATTGATTGGATATACTAATAGTGATTTTGCAGGTTCTATTGATGATAGAAAGAGCACATCTAGATATGTGTTTAGTTTTGGATCGGGATCAATAGCATGGGCATCAAGGAAGCATCCCATAGCGACACTATCATCTGCTAAGGTAGAGTATGTTGCTACAATAGTAGCTGCATGTCAAATTGTGTGGATGAGAAGAACGATTTCTAAGTTACAACATGAACACTATCCTCTGCTGAGGTAGAGTATGTTTCTACAACAGCAACTGCATGTCAAATTGTGTGGATGAGAAGAATGCTTTCTTAGTTACAACATGAACAAAATGAACCAACTCAGATTTTCTGTGAAAATAACTCAACTATTGCACTATCAAGAAATCCATCTTTCACAAAAGAAGTAAACATATTGATACAAGGTATCATTTTATCTGAGAGCTGATAAATAACAATGAAATCAATGTAGAATTTTGCACATCAAGAAATTAGTTTGCAGACTTATTTACAAAACCATTGAAGAAAGATTTGTTTGAACTTCATAGAAAATACATTGGAGTTTGTAAGATGTAACAAAACATTAGTGTTACAAATTTCGAGTGTAAAATTTAAGGGGGGGGAATGTTGGAATTTAGTAATTACTACAGTGATGGATGCAACAAATTTTGAAGAGGCAACACAAACTGCGGGAGTTCTGAAAAAAGGCATCACTACACAGAAATATGATCGTCAAAATTTTGAAGAGTTGTTACAACGACACATCACCTCACCACCTCACAAACAATAGATTATTGAAAATGTCAAAATCCATTTTTATGCTACAAAAAAGTGCCAACAATGCACATCAAATTTCTGAAGATGCAACGCACTTCTCAAATTTGCCGGACTATAACAGACTCTAAAACATTTACACATAATTTTGTTTCTTTTTGTGAAAGGTCAATAAGCAATTAAATGACCCACTTAGCTAAAATCCTATAAATACACAACTTGTAGTTATGTTTGGTATGCTTAAAATACATAGCAGAGCGTAACAGAGAGAGAGATTAAATAAAATTTCAACTCAAAATGGGCCTTTTAACACTAATTCAAATTCCATGTCATCATGTGTTAGCCAATGAAATTGCTTTAAATTTGAAATGCCGTATAGCTATTAAACAAATTTTTAATATAAATTTGGGGATTGGTCTCATAAAAAAACTATTTTTTTTGTTCGTATTTTCGACATATCTCACTGTGTTTTTACTCAAATTTCAATCGGGAGAGCTCCCTGCATGTGAAATTAAATTCCGCATCAAACGAGTACCCACTCAGCATACTTTTGATGAACCCCACTTTTGTTTTTGGGGTAGCAGGGTCCATCAAAAGTATGTGGAGTGGGTACTTATTGGATGTGAAATTTAATTTTACATCCAACGAGTTTTCTTGATCAAAATTTGGGTAAAATCATAGGGATATATGTCGAAAATACGAACAAAAAAATAGTTTTTTCCTTTTCTTCCTCCAAAATTAATAAATATTATTTTATTATTTTATTATTTTCCTTAGGATTCCCATTTTGAGTTGAAAGTATACAGAGAGTTGAAACTCTGAATTTTACTCTATAATTTCCTATGTTTTACTTTGTTTCTGAAAAACTCAGTTTTATTTTTTAAGTTGGTTTGTTGTAGGCTCAAGTTTATTTTTGTTAATGCTATTTATTAATCCAGTAGAATATTCATGTTAAGTTTTTGGAGGCAGGGGTCATCAAATCATTGAAAAATAGTGAGTTCTGAGTGTGTTGCAGGTGATTGTCAACACTCATAGCTAGCTGAATTAAGCGTGTTAATTGTTGTTAGCTTTAACAGCTAGTTGAAACATCATCTAGAGAATACTGTAAGCTGTAATAGCCAAGTTGTTACAATCCTGTAGGTCCTGGGTTGATTTTGTGAGCTCTATTAGTGAAGTTGTACATTACTATAAATCTCTAAGAGAAAATATGTACTTTGCTATAAAGTGTTATTCTGATTTGTCTGTGAACTTTTAGTGTTGCTGAAGCAAAGAGAGACACTCCCTTGCCTTCCCCGCAATTTCATGTTAGATCTTTTGTCACCTCCATAGCTCTTTGAAGCCGATCTTCGGACCTATTCTGACCCGATCTAACTATGAATTTTGGTCTATCAAAATGAAGAAATTTTTGCAACTCAACAAATGTTGGGATATGGTGGAAACCGACTTCAAAGAACCTGAAGCAGTTTCTCTGGCCGCAATGAATAATGCTCAGAAGAATGCTCTCGAAGTTAACCGAGACCGAGATATCATAGCCACATGGATGATCCAAATTTGCATTGAAGAGTCCAATTTCCCACAGATCTAAGGTGCTAACAGTGCACATCATGCTTGGAATATGCGTGCATTAGCCTATAAGGGAACCGATCGCATTAAAATGGTAAGACTGCAAACCCTATGCCTTCAATTTGAAAGTTTGAAGATGAAAGAGTCAGAAACTATGGATCAGTTCATGACTAAGGTTTTGGGTATTGTTACTCAATTAAAAACCTATGGTCAACCGCTAGAACAAAATATCGTTGTTCAAAAGATTCTTTGGTGTCTCACCAAGAAGTTTGCTATGGTAATGACTACCATAGAAGAAACAAAAGATATCTCTAAGTTCACCCTAGAATAATTGATTGGATCTCTTCTATCTCATGAAGCGTGATTCACTTGGAAAGAGGAATCGTTAACCAATGCATTCAGCACTCAGGATTCCCTCAATAGAGGTCGAGGCATAGGAGGACGAGGTAGAGGAAGAAGGGGCCGATGATCTCGATCTACAAAAGACAGAACCAATTACAGTCATGAACACTCAGAGCACTCAAGACACTCTCACAACTCTCATGGTGAGAGGGGAAGAGGCAAGAGATGGACCAATAAGTCCAATGTTCAGTGTAACTATGGCAAGAAGTATGGGCACTATGAACGAGAATGCAAAAAGAAGCAAGCGGACCAGGAAAATAACCAGAAAAATAGCAGAGCCAATGTCTCCAAAGAAGAAGAAGGCCTATCAGAGGTGATGTTTTCGTCTTATCAAGCAACTAAAGAACATTGTAGCTCAGATCTATGGCTACTAGATAGCGGTTGCAGCAATCACATGACAGGTAACAATTCATTATTCTTTAGTCTGGATTCCCTTGTTGTCACAAATGTCAAGCTACGAGATGACTCCCTGGTTCCAGCAAAAGGAAAAGGTATTATTCCTATACTTAGTAATCAAAATGAAAAAATGTGCATTCATGAGGTGTTTTATGTACCTCATTTGACTGTAAATTTGATCAGTATAGTTCAATTACTTCAGAATAAGTATGATGTTAGGTTTCATGATACATACTGTGCTATCTATGACAAACCTCCGAGTAAGAGACTCATAGCCAATGTTGAAATGACCAAAAATAGAATCTTTCCTAATATCAGTATTCGGAATAGCCACAGATATCATTTTAAATATCGACGTTTTGGGTCCACAACAGGACTCATCATGAGGATGGTGTGACGTGAATAAGAGTAGGCGATCTCAGTCTTGGTTATTAATACTTACTTGCAGAGAGTCATATGTAAAATTTTGGTAAGGTTTTGGTTTTTGATGTCGGTTTCAGAAAAGGTTAATTAAAAAGTTCAAGGAAACCGATCAAAAGATCCTACTTACTGTATATAAAAGGGGTCACTAACAAGATTGCTAAAATTCTCAAAAAGAAGGACATCACAACATCTTTAAAAACCGTACAAACCATTAAGCAAAGAATGAGACCCATCAAAGACCCGATTGATCACAAACAAGGCAAAGGAGTCTACAAGATATCCTGCTCGTGTGAGCTTTGCTACATTGGTGAAACTGGACGCTCCTTTAACACTAGACTAAAGGAGCACAAAGCTGAAATAAGAAATGAGTGGACTCGAACTTCAGCACTAGTAGAACACTCCGAGAAAATGAAACACCAGTTATGCCTTGAAGACACCCAAATTTTAGCTAAAGAAAATCACTACTTCAAAAGAAAACTTAGAGAGGCCCTGGAAATAAGAAAACACCCCAATAATATGAACAGGGATGGAGGAATGGAAATCAGCACCAGTTGGCTCCCACCCCTCCTAAACCAAAATAGACGACATTAGTTAACGTGAGCCCCCACCTTTTCTTTTCTTTTAAGACAATTGCCTTACTTGAAACCACGCTAAATTTCTACCTTTTGCCTCTAGGTCTTTGAAACCTCGAAATTACTTTAGCTTTACTCGTTCTTTTTAGCGAGCCTAAACTTTTAACTTTTTCAAAACTTAGGTTAATAAACTTTTATTAAAAAATCAAATTATTATCAACAACTTATAATTAAAAAAGCAAATTATTAATAAATTAATATTATAGAATATTATATTATTAACTAAACCTATCTATAAAACCTATTCTCTCTTAGTAATTATTATTAATAACTTATAATTATTATTAAAAACTTATAATTTGAAAAGCAAATTATTAATAAGTGAAGATTACAAAATAAATTAATATTATAAAATATTACATTATTAAACTAAACCTATTTATGAAACCTACTCTTTTATATTATTATTATCAACTTATAATTAAAAAACAAATTACTATAAAATACTATTATTACTTAAACCTAATTATATAACGTATTCTTAATCCTCATTAAAATTTTCCACGTAAACCTATTCTTAAAAACCCTAATTAAGTGTGATCTTTTACAACATAGCTTTTCTGAAAATATTAAGAAATGAATATGAAAGACTTTTTAAAATATTTCCTTGAACTTTTTAATTAACCTTTTCTGAAACCGACATCAAAAACCAAAACCTTACCAAAATTTTACATATGACTCTCTGCAAGTAAGTATTAATAACCAAGACTGAGATCGCCTACTCTTCTTCACATCACACCATCGTTATGATGAGTCCTTTTGTGGACCCGAAACGTCGATATTTAAAATGATATCTGCGGCTATTCCGAATACTGATATTACAAACATGCACCGCAGAAGCCTAGCAACAGAGAATCTTTCCTCTTAGTCTTAGGTGTGCTAAACTTCCACATCCTGTAGTTCATACAGTTTCTAGTCCACATGAATCATGGTTATGGCATTGTAGATTCATTCATCTTCCCTTCAAGAGTCTTAATGTCCTGCACAAACATTCAATGGTCAAAGGATTACTAGTTATTCGTAAACAATCCAAAACCTGTGAGGATTGTATCACTGGTAAACATCATAGGGACAATTTCCCCACTTCCACATCTCAATCCAAAGAGAAACTTAGTTAGTTCATACAGACCCTTGTGGACCCATGCAAACCCAATCTGTAAGAGGCATTTTTAATTTTCTGACCTTTATTGATGATTTTCACAGAAAAACATGGATTTATTTTCTCAGGCACAAATCAGAGACTTTCTCCAAGTTTAAAGAGTTCAAGGCTCTCACTGAGAAATAGTCTCGAAATTCCATTAAAATTCTTAGGTAAGATGGTGGAGGTGAATATGATTCACATGAGTTCTCATATTTTTGTAAGCAACATGGCATCAAGAGACATTTCACCACTAGATACACTCCACAGTAGAATGGAGTTGCTTAACGAAAGAACTGGACCATCATGAACATGGCCCGTAGCATGATGTCACATAAGAATTTTTCAAATGAGTATTGGGCTGAAGCTGTTGAATGCTTAGTCTACTTTCTCAACAGATCACCCACAGTAACTGTCTAAGACAAGATTCCTGAAGAAGCATGGAGTGGCACTAAGACTAGTGTCTCACATCTAAGAATCTTTGGTTCTGTTGCCTTTGCACATATACCTGATGAAGTCAAAAGAAAGTTAGACAAGAAAATTTAGTGCTACATTTTCACTGGTTATAGTGAACAACACAAGGCATACAAGCTATATAATCCTATCACCAAAAATCTTGTGGTGAGCAGATATGTAAAGTTCAATGAAGACAAATTCTAGAGTGATCCTTTAGACATAGAACATGAAGATCACTCATATCAGCTAGATCTACCTATCAGACTTCCAAGATTGGAAGTATAGCAGCAAGAAGATGCAGGAGATGGTCCACCACAGAACCAGAAAACCAAAAGCTTGAGAGATTTATATGAACAGACTCCAATTCTAGACGAGCAACTTCAGTTTTCTCTCTTCTCCTATCAGCCCACATCTTTTAAAGAAGTAGTGAAGGATGCATAGTGGGTAAAAGCCATGAATGAAGATATTGATGCAATAGAGAAAAATCAGACTTGGGATCTTGTTGACATCCCTGTAAACAAAACCAGTATTGGAGTCAAATGGGTCTATAAGACCAAATTGAATGAAAAATGAGAACTTGAAAATCACAAGGCAAGGTTGGTTGCCAAATGCTATGCATAGAAGTATGGTGTAGATTATGATGAAACCTTTGCTCCTGTAGAAAGGATGGATACCATCAAAGCTTTACTTGCCATTGTAGCACAAAATCAATGTCCTGTGTATCAAATGGATGTGAAATCTTCCTTTCTTAATGGCATTCTTGAAGAAGAAGTTTATGTAGAACAACCACCTGGTTATATTGTCAAAGGTCATGAAGACAAAGTGTATAAGCTGAAAAAGGACCTGTATGGTCTAAAACAAGCTCCACGAGCTTGGTGTAGTAGGATTGACTCCTACCTCATCAACAATGGTTTCAACAGAAGAAGCAATGAGCCCACTTTGTATGTCAAAACAGAGCAAGGTAAAATATTGATGGTATTTCTTTATGTTGATGACATGATTTACACTGGTAATTTGATGCTTGAAGATTTCAGGATAGTCACGAAAAAAGAATTTGAAATGACTGATCTAGGACTGATGAAGTACTTCCTTGGCCTCGAAGTTACTCAAACTAATAAAGGTATTTTTATTTGCATTAGAGGAAATTTCAACTCAAAATGGGCCTTTTAACTTTTATTCAAATTCCATGTCATCATGTGTTAGCCAATGAAATTGCTTTAAATTTGA
>LPNX010738522.1:0-14001 GCA_001517045.1 Pseudotsuga menziesii
GCATATGAGACTTTTAAAATGTCCCTTACACATACACATCCTCTTTTCATAAATTCAAGTAACTTTGGGATCATTTGTGAAGCCATTTCCGGCAATTACGCAGGGGGAATTGGAGCCCCAATTTGCTAGTAAAGACTCCTACTTTGAATAGAGCATTAAAAAAGTTTTCAGAAGTAATTGGGAGGTAAAAAAACATACATTAGCATTATATTTAAGTTATATTATCATTCAGGTACATTCAGAGAAAATTTGGAAGCATTTGGGTCAATTTGGAGGTCTAGACATCAAAACTAGTCAAGAGACAAAATTGTGCAAAAATTGGAAAATTGGCCATTTTAATAAAATTTCAAAAAAGGGACATTACAGTGGTATTAGAGCATGATATTGGCACCTGATGTGGTATCATATTTATGAGTACAATAATTCAGTGACCACCATTATATATTGAAACCAAAAGTGCTTTTGTTGAAGAGGAAAAAATAAAGTAGGAGAAGAAGACATTTTTTTGGAAACTATGACTAGGCATGAAAAGAGAACCTCATATGATGGTGAGGAGATAATAAAAAACATGGAACCTATATTTGAATACATGACCAAGAATATTATGAAAATATTTGAATTTTTGGCTATCTAAAGTTGGGAAAAATATATTGATTTTAAGCAAACCTAGGGGGAAAATGCATCAATTTGCTTGAAGGGACAAAAGGAGGAGACCCATGAACCACCTAGTTCTGAAATAGGTGGAGTAGAAGAAGTAGTACATGAAGATGATGAAAATTCACTCCCAAGTGACTCTCAAAAATATGAAGAGACATCACATGACTATGAAGAAGTTTTTATTGAAAATACTGAAGATAATTTTGAGACACATGCTACCTTGGAAATGAAACAAAGAGCAGCTATTGATGGATGCTTGAACTATGAAGGAGTACCTACTGATGGGTGCTCACAAATCTATGTTGGTGACACAGAGATCAGATTTAAAAATGTTTCTGTAAGCCAAAATTCCATTAAACATGAAAATGAAGACCTTGTAGCAGTTGAAGAAGGAACAAGATCAACCTCCCCCTCACCACTTGAGCTTCATGAAGTTGGTCCAAGAAAGAAGGAAGAAGATGAGGAGTTTCATTTGAAAGAGCCTCATTTTCTTGAAGGGTCCTTAAAGATGAATGAAACTAATATCCAAGAGGCCCTTAGCATACTCCATGACACTCAAGCATTGGTATCAAATTCTTGTTGGAGAGCCACTTCCTTGGAGGATCCATCCTTCCTTGAAGACATGGAGAAGATCCAAAGAGCAATGTGCAACATAAAAGGTAATTTCATGTCTTTGATTTTTGATAGAAATTTTTTTATTGAGCTTACTGAATGGTTACATGAATCCTACTTGAAGAATAATGAAGTTATTGATAAGCTCACAATTCAAAATGAGCAGCTTCTTGAAAAGTTGCAAGACACTTGTTTTTGCTCCGATGTTTCAAATTTTCATAAGGTAGATTGCTTGGACGATTATCATGACATGATGGATCATGAGAAACATGAAAAATTGCAGGTTCTTGATGTTCTTGAGGATTATAGTGATGAGATCCAATCACTAGTAATGGTGGAAGAGGAAGGTGAGTTGCCTCTTGAAAATGGTTACACAATTTTTGAAGAAGTGCATAATTCCACCACCTTGGAACCAACCCATGAAGAAATTTTTGCATTTTCTAGGGAGGTGAATAATCCTAACCCTATGGATACTTCACATTATGACAATTTTTCACTTACTAATCATTTGGGTGAGTTGGTTCTTTCTCCTACATCCTACACTTCTAAATTTTGCAGCAGTCATCCTAATGAAGTATGGGTGAAAGGTTTCTTTTTTATGGTGCCACATGAAGAGCATGGAAATTATATTTCTCATTTTGATTATGGAACTATTAGAGAAACATATTATTTAAATTTGTAGCAGCATCCTTGTTTACATTATGATTATACACATCTACATGGGTGCACCTATGATGTTCATTTGAGTCACTTGAAGACTCATGGTTTTTCTTGCTCAACACTTGGCTCATTTGATGTTGGAGGAACTTCATCCAACACTTGGGTGAAGAGGGATATTATTGAGGAAAATTATTATTCAAAGCAAAATCCTCTATTATTTCATGATTATATACATATCCATGGGTGTATTGATGAGACTTCTTTGAGACACTTGAAGTCTTCGTGTTTTATTTGCTCCTTATTTGGTTCATATTTTGGTGGAGGTTCTTCATTCACTTCTTGGATGAAAGAAAAAATGGCTGATTATTATTTTTATGCATATTACATTATTTGGGAGCAGAATTATAGGACAGGGGATCCTCACCTATGTCATTGGAGCAGATTTGATTGATCACTTGAAGCATGTATGCACTTGGCAAATGGTAGTCTACTCACTGGGAGGTATAAACACTTTCATGATTTCTTGGTGAGGCACCTCCTTGATGTACCTTATAATTATGTTGTTATATACTTTGATGATATATATTATGCACTCATGATATTTGGAATAATGCACACAAGAAAATGGGATCGAGGAATTCTCTTTCCAAATGGTATGGGTTGGAGAGCACTCTTAATTGTTGGAGTGCAATGCAAGCAATGGAACCCTAGGATAGTCTTTAGTCCCATTGATTTCAAATTCTTTGGGAAACAAGAAGTATGGGAGACGGATTCCCCACTTAATAAGGTGATGTTAATGAAAGTACTGCAGCAGCAATCATGGTGGTTCCTCTCTAAAATATTCATGAAATCTCAAAGACTCAAGGTGGGCAGCTTAGTGGCAACTTCAAAGAATCATACAGAAAGCAGGTGCTTCAACAACCATGTTTGAAATTGCTTGAGGACAAGAAATATTGGGAAGGGAGGATTTGTAGTGTCCCAAATTTTGCATTGGGTCACAATGGCCAAATCACATTTTCCATGTTCATGAAAGTTGTCGAAGGGATGCTAAAAGTCAAATAATTACCAAGGAGGAAAATCACTAGTTTCCTAGGTTGGGGGTGGAAGCTTTGATATTTGGAATAAGGGGGATAATAAATGATGTTTAGACATTAGAAGGAGATAAATATTTAATAATGTATCTTATTAAATAAATCCAAGAGAAAATGGAAGTGACAATGGAGCATGAAGACACATGGAGACTATGGGGCCCACACTAGCTATAATTCCTATGTTAAATGGTATATTTCTCTTGCAAATTTGAATATATGGGAAGTATAATGTTTTTTTATGGATTATAATGTTAATATACTTTTCCATATACTTCATAGTTTGAACTTGGGATGAATTTTAACTTACATGGGAGAGGAAGAGCCAAATGGGAGTTTCATGGACACTTGGCTAGGTTCCCCTTACATTTATGACATCTATGACACCAATGATGGAGATTCTATGATAGTTATGAAACAATTCAGATATGAAGGCTGAAATACTGACATAATGACATGTCAGGACTAAATATAGCATCTTAGAGGTCGAATTTGGGAGTTGGAGAAGGCCAAGAGGCTCCTACTCAAATTTGGGAGAAGAGGGAAGGTGAAGAGAGAGGCCACATGGCATAGAATGAGAAACCACACCAATTAAAATTGGATTTGGAACCTTATAAGGCTAATAATGTTTATAAAATACAGGGATCAGCCATGATAAGAAGCTTTTCCTCATTTGTGAATTGTGAGAGCTAGTGGATGACTAGTTTTCTTGCTTAAGCCAATTTCGAGGGTGAAAGATTCTCATCCTAGTTGGTGTTTGGAAAGGCCACTAAAGTCTTTCATGGAGATTTAATGGAGTATTATTTGTAGGTTTAATCTATGGGAAAGAGTTTGGATTCTTCTATTGCATCACTATCTCTCAACTATTTCCAGTTTTCACACCATATTCATGCCAATGGAGGGAGTGCGCTTTGGGTGAGCTATTGAACTCTTTGGGGAAGATTCTAATGCCAATTATATTGTGTTATGATGTATATTATTTTTATTCCACGTTCATAAGACTCTCGGGTTGAAATACCAAAAATAATTCATGTAACAATGTTGAACAATGAAGAAATAGTGTCATTTCCCCACTATCTTGTTGTGAACCATTGTAATGCTGATGATTTAGAATTGAGAGAGCCTTTAATTATCCATTTATGATTGTAACTAGTTAAATATGATATTTTATTCATTCTCAGAAAGTTTCAAGTCTAAATTCCCAAGAGTTGTATGTCAAAATGACATTTAATGAGCAAAGAATGACCATTTCCACTCCATTTTGATATATGCCATGGCAATGCTTATTATTTCGAATGGAGGAATGTATATCTGATAAATTTATGATGGATGGAATTTAATTAATGTGTATTTCAAGTAACATGTTCATTAATTAAGCATTGGAAGCCATTTTACTCATTTTTATTGCATTGGGAGAAGATTTGGTGCATTTTCCCCAAGGGTCGAAATTGTGACTTGGGAGTTGTTTTGGAAAGATTCATAACAGCCTGTATAAACTAAAACATGATGCATATGAGACTTTGAAAAGGTACCTTACACATACACATCCTCTTTTCATAAATTCAAGTGACTTTGGGATCATTTGTGAAGCCATTTCCGACAATTACCCAAGGAAATTGGAGCCCCAATTTGCTAGTAAAGACTCCTACTTTGAACAGAACATTAAAAAAGTTTTCATAATTAATTGGGAGGTAAAAAAACATACATGAGCATTATATTTAAGTTATATTATCAGTCAGGTACCTTCAGAGAAAATTTGGAAGCATTTGGGTCAATTTGGAGGTCTAGACATCAAAACTAGCCAAGAGCCAAAATTGTGCAAAAATTGGAAAATTGACCATTTTAATAAAATTTCAAAAAAGGGACATTAAATTCTCTTTGTGGAAGGTTCATCATCCTCTACAGCATGAGCATGATGTCTTCTCTTGTTTCCCTTTTTATTATTTTGTCTTTTAGGACAATCTTTTGCAAAGTGTCCTACTTCATCACATGTATAACATCTGTTTCTAGACAAATCTTTTCTAGTGTTATTTTTATGGAAATGCTTACCTCTGTAGTGATGATAACTTTTTTTTCTTTTCTTGGAGTGAACTGTGATAGCTTGATCTTCACTTCCCATCTTTTCTTCTCGAGCTACTATCCGAGCTTCTTCTTGAGAGCATTCTTCCCATAGTCTAATAAATTTGACTAACTTCTTTCTGGCACAGATCCCTTGAATAAAGGAGTCCCATGATCTAGGGAGATTATTCAAGGTGGTCATCACAATCTCTAAATTCTCCACTTCTTCATCTACTACTTCCAGTTGTTCCTTGATCTGAGAGACCCTTGTAAATTAAGACTAGATGGTCTCTGCATTCTGGATCTTTACATTCTTCAGTTGGTTTCTCGGAGTCATCTTCCGGTTTATGTTCTTCCCTTCAAGTAGTTTGGTCAGGGAATCAAACATAGCTTTAGGTGTCTTTAGGGAGGACACCTATGGTATGAGGTGATCCTTTATTGAATCAGCAGTAATCCTCTTAGGCATGACCAACTTCTTCTTATGTAAGGCCTTAGCCTCATCTCCCTCTGGAACTAGAACCTCCTCATTGATATAGGAGTCCAACTCATTTTCTTCCAGGACTAGGGAGATCCTATACTTCCAGGATCAGAAGTTATCAGCTCCCTCAAGCTTTTCATCAATCTTGGTATGATGAGATATCTTAACTGAGAACCTCAAATGGAAATACAAAAGATTTATATCTTACCAGGTCAAGATTTTGGATCTGAATCTGCAACTGAATCTCTGCAGTATTGGTTCAAGAGTAGACTAGGGTTTTGCTTTCCCAGAGTTCTTTCCAACCAAATGCTTTGATATTGATCTCTAAACTTCAATTTTGAGGAGGAGACCAATCCAGGCCTGGGCTCACTCAAAAATTCCACTTCTGTGGAAAGCCCTAACTTTCGATAGGAGTGTCGGGTCAAAAACTAAAAATGCTCAGAATCAGATTCTGCTTCGACAGAAAGATGTGCCCTAGGGAGGAGAGTCAGTCCAACCTTATTTTTCTGAAAAGCTGTGGAGAGATATCCAAAAAGTAGGAAGCCCTAGTCTCCGCAGCTGCACAGTGTCTTCTTCTCAGGTTAGCTCTAATACCATGTTAGATTTTTATCATTCAAGCTAGCATTATGTTAGGATCTTTAACTAAGAGAATAACGAGTACAACAATAAAACACAAGAGACAATGAACACAATGTTTTTCCTTGGGGAAACCATAAATGGAGAAGACCTCGCAACTTCCTCAGAGATAGAATCAGCACCAAAAGTAAAACCCCCAAAAAGTAAGATGATATCCCGACAGCAGTAGCCTCTTTCTTTCTAGCCCCAACAACTTCTTCTCTCTCAGTTATGCGCTACAACTGAGTGTGAGTGAGTGTGTGATAAATAGAGAGGCTCACTCTCTATTTATACTAATTCCCAACTTGACAATAACTCACTAGGGCCGACTTCTCTAGGAGAGTCTAATAACCCTAGGGCCCCGGGACTGCAGCGACTTTAACCCTTGAACAATAGGAGGGCTACCCACAATGACTTGACATGACTTGTTTACATTATAGAACCTCCCGATAGGAACATCGGGGCATGACATGACTCAATTACATTACAGATACTTCCCGAAATAAACATCAGGGTACAATACACGAAACATACAAGTGAATACATTCTGAAGTTACATATACATCAACATAAGAAGATCAAATTCAGATTTGGAGGAAGTTGTTTTCAGGAGCATCGTTGGAATAAATAATTTCATATTTCTTTTGGACAAACATGTTTTTGAGTCGATTTTTAATTTATTTATTCTCAGTTTTCTTCTGCAAGGAACATGAAAGAAAGAAGAAAATAAATCATTGTATTTGCAATAATATTAATATTCAGTTTAGTAAACGACTTCATTTTAGCAGCATCAATTGCTCTTTTCTCAGTAATACTTTCATCGATTGTGGCTCTTTTCAAAAAATCTTACTATATTAAAATATATTTTTCACATTTTTAATACGTTTATGTTAAATAATAATTTATTATTATTATTAATTAATCAACAAATTTAAGTTAATAAATACATATATGAAAGTAAAAAAAACCACTTTATCAAAATATATATTAATTTAAACCTTTATAAATAATGATGCTATTATATTTTTATTATTATTTAAAATTAAAAACAATGATTAATTTGAATCCTTAAATATATAAATAATGTGTTGTTGTTATTAAAATTGATATATAGATTAATGAATTTATTAATTTCAACATAAATTTATTAATGGTTAATCAAGAATAAATGTAGCTATTTAAGGTCCTCTACTTTTATATCTTGTGACAAACCCAATTTCTAACTTACCATTTTAACAAAATGGGGTATACAAATTTTCCTTAAACAAATTATATATTGCCGAGAATGTTAGTTCTAATGGTTATTTATCCTATAAAAGAAAAAAACTCAATATTGACATACATAGAAAGATATTCAATTTAATATACTAATAAATTATCTGAATTCTAACAACAAAATCCTCATCAAATTGATCTATTTATAAAACAATTTTTTATTTATATACAACTTCCAATTGAGTGCAACTAAAATGTAATAAATTCATCTTAGTTCATATATTCATAATCACCTTCATCTATTCACGAATTATGATTCTAGTATTAAATAATATATTAAAACCTTTGTCCTTTCTTCCTCTTCTATACATTGGAAGCTACAATAAACTCTACATTAATCCAATACCATAATAGTGTTCTCTTCACAAGGTAATAATTCCTTACCTTTAAAATAAAACATAATCCTAAGCAAAATTCTGTGAGATAAACTTCCTAGATAAGTTCCCATGCATAATACTTAAATGTATAGTTATTGTGAGAGACTATTTCATAGTCTTGCTAAACATTTATCAGAACGAAAAGTGTATCATCTATTGTCCAACATTTCTTAACATATATAATTAGATAACATGATCCATAATCCATTCATCATATATAAATAATAACATGAGCATTCTCTTAGCATTACGAAATTGCATAACATTAACTTGGGTCAAAATACAAAAATATGGCACAAAGAAAGAGATGAACACCAATATACGTGGTTCACGCCAACAAGGGGCTACGTCCACCAAGAATGGTTAATTCTTTTATTATTTTATCCAACAAGAAGTTTACAAATATGCAACACAACTGCTGCAATTCTTTTTCTTCTTTTTCCCAAAGTCTCTTTCACAAAGAACATTTAGAAATTATCTTAGCTTTATTGTAAAGCATGCATTTAAACATGGACATTACCTTCTAAAGTAAATTCAGAATCTCTTCAATTTAATCATGTCTAAATGAAGTTAGTAAGATACTACACATATAAGTTTGGTAGAGTCCTATCCATTTTTAATTAGAAAATATATAGATTTTGGTCATCATCCATAAACTTAGTCATTATCCATCTATTAGACTTTGGATTATTGAAAGGTCACATTCCTAGTTCTTTAAATAAAATTATAACTGACTAAATTTGCAGCTTAACAATCTTTAAGATAAAGTTGTTACTTGATTCGATGTCGATGTATATGTAACTTCAGAATGTATTCACTTGTATGTTTCATGTATTGTACCCCGATGTTTATTCCGAGAAGTATCTGTAATGTAATTGAGTCATGTCATGCCTCGATGTTCCTATCGGGAGGTTCTATAATGTAAACAAGTCATGTCAAGTCATTGTGGGTATCCCTCCTATTGTTCAAGGGTTAAAGTCGCCGCAGTCCCGGGGCCCTAGGGTTATTAGACTTTCCTAGAGAAGTCATCCCTAGTGAGTTATTGTCAAGTTGGGAATTAGTATAAATAGAGAGTGAGCCTCTCTATTTATCACACACTCACTCACACTCAGTTGTTGCGCATAACTAAGAGAGAAGAAGTTGTTGGGGCTAGAAAGAAAGAGGCTACTGCTGTCAGGGTATCATCTTACTTTTTGGGGGGTTTTACTTTTGGTGCTGATTCTATCTCCGAGGAAGTTGCGGGGTCTTCTCCATTTATGGTTTCCCCAAGGAAAAACATTGTGTTCATTGTCTCTTGTGTTTTATTGTTGTACTTGTTATTCTCTTAGTTAAAGATCCTAACATAATGCTAGCTTGAATGATACAAATCTAACATGGTATTAGAGCTAACCTGAGAAGAAGACACTGTGCAGCTGCAGAGACTAGGGATTCCTACTTTTTGGATATATCTCCATAGATTTTCAGCAAAATAAGGTTGGACTGACTCTCCTCCCTAGGGCACATCTTTCTGTCGAAGCAGAATCTGATTCTGAGCTTTTTTAGTTTTTGACCCGACACTCCTACCGAAAGTTAGGGATTTCCACAAAAGTGGAATTTTTGAGTGAGCCTAGGCCTGGATTGATCTCCTCCTCAAAATCAAAGTTTAGAGATCAATATCAAAGCATTTGGTTAGAAAGAACTCTGGGAAAGAAAAACCCTAATCTACTCCTGAACCAATACTGCAGAGATTCAGCTGCAGATTCAGATCCAAAATATTGACCTGGTAAGATATAAATCTTTTGTATTTCCATTTGAGGTTCTCAGTTAAGATATCTCATCATACCAAGCTTGATGAAAATATTGAGGGAGCTGATAAATTCCGAGCCTGGAAGTATAGGATCTCCCTAGTCCTGGAAGAAAATGAGTTGGACTCCTATATCAATGAGGAGGTTCTAGTTCCAGAGGGAGATGAGGCTAAGGTCTTACATAAGAAGAAGTTGGTCATGGCTAAGAGGATTATTGCTGATTCAATAAAGGATCACCTCATACCATAGGTGTCCTCCCTAAAGACACCTAAAGCTATGTTTGATTCCCTGACCAAACTACTTGAAGGGAAGAACATAAACCAGAAGATGACTCTGAGAAACCAACTGAAGAATGTAAAGATCCAGAATGCAGAGACCATCCAGTCTTACTTTACAAGGGTCTCTCAGATCAAGGAACAACTGGAAGTAGTAGATGAAGAAGTGGAGAATGTACATATTGTGATGACCACCTTGAATAATCTCCCTAGATCATGGGACTCCTTTATTCAAGGGATCTGTGCCAGAAAGAAGTTATTGAAATTTAGTAGACTATGGGAAGAATGCTCTCAAGAAGAAGCTCAGATAGTAGCTCAAGAAGAAAAGATGGGAAGTGAAGATCAAGCTCTCACAGTTCACTCCAAGAAAAGAAAAAGAAGTTCTCATCACTCCAGAGGTAAGCATTTCCATAAAAATAACACTAGAAAAGATTTGTCTAGAAACATATGTTATACATGTGATGAAGTAGGACACTTTGCAAAAGAATGTCCTAAAAGACAAAATAATAAAAAGGGAAACAAGAGAAGACATCATGCTCATGCTGCAGAGGATGATGAACCTTCCACAAAGAGAATGTGATGTCCCTTTTTTGAAATTTTATTAAAATGGCCAATTTTCCAATTTTTGCACAATTTTGGCTCTTGGCTAGTTTTGATGTCTAGACCTCCAAATTGACCCAAATGCTTCCAAATTTTCTCTGAAGGTACCTGACTGATAATATAAATTAAATATCATGCTCATGTATGTATTTTTACCTCCCAATTACTTCTGAAAACTTTTTTAATGTTATGTTCAAAGTAGGAGTCTTTACTAGCAAATTGGGGCTCCAATTTCCCTGGGTAATTGCTGGAAATGGCTTCACAAATGATCCCAAAGTCACTTGAATTTATGAAAATAGGATGTGTATGTGTAAGGGACGTTTTAAAATTCTCATATGCATCATGGTTCAGTTTATACAGGCTGTTATGACTCTTTCCAAAACAAGTCTCAAGTCACAATTTCGACCCTTGGGGAAAATGCACCAAATCTTCTCCCAATGCAATAAAAATGAGTAAAATGGATTCCAATGCTTAATTAATGAACCTGAGACTTGAAATAAACATTAATTAAAGCCCATACATCATACATTTATCAGAGATACATTCCTCCATTCGAAATAATAAGCATTGCCATGGCATATATCAAAATGGAGTGGAAATGGTCATTCTTTGCTCATTAAAAGTCATTTTGACATACAACTCTGGGGAATTTCGACTTGAAAATTTCTGAGAATGAATAAAATAGCATATTGAACTAATTAAAATTAGAAATGGATAATTAAAGGCTCTCTCAATTCTAAATCATCAGCATTACAATGGTTCACAACAAGATAGTGGGGAAATGACACTATTTCTTCATTGTTCAACATTCTTACCTGAATTATTTTGGGTATTTCGACCCGAGAGTCTTATGAACATGAAATAAAAATAATATACATCATAACACAATATAATTGGCATTAGAATCTTCCCCAAAGAGTTCAATAGCTCACCCAAAGCGCAATCCCTCCATTGGCATGAATATGGTGTGAAAACTGGAAATAGTTGAGAGATAGTGCTGCAATAGAAGAATCCACATGATTTTATATAGCTTAAACCTACAAATAAGACTCCATTAAAGCTCTATGAAATACCTGAGTGGCCTTTCCAAACACCAACTAGGATGAGAATCTTTCACCCTCGAAATTGGCTTAAGCAAGAAAACTAGTCATCCACTAGCTCTCACAATTCACAAATGAGCAAAAGATTCTTCTCATGGCTGATCCCTGTATTTTATAAACATTATAATCCTTATAAGGTTCCAAATCCAAGTTTAATTGGTGTGGTTTCTCATTCTATGCCATGTGGCCTCTCTCTTCACCTTCCCTCTTCTCCCAAATTTGAGTAGGAGCCTCTTGGCCTTCTCCAACTCCCAAATTCGACCCCTAAGATGCTATATTCAGTCCTGACATGTAATTATGTCAGTATTTCATCCTTCATATCTGAATTATGTCATAACTATCATATAATCTCCATCATTGGTGTCATAGATGTCATAAATGTAAGGGGAATCTAGCCAAGTGTCCATGAAACTCCCATTTGGCTCTTCCTCTCCCATGTAAGTTACAATTCATCCCAAGTTCTACCTATGAAGTATATGGAAAATTATATTAACATTATAATCCATACAAAAAAATTATACTTCCCATATATTCAAATTTGCAAGAGAAATATACCATTTAACATAGGAATTATAGCTAGTGTGGGCCCCATAGTCTCCATGTGTCTTCATGCTCCATTTCCACTTCCATTTTATCTTGTATTTATTTAATAAGCTACATTATTAAATATTTATCTCCTTCTAATGTCTAAACATCATTTATTATCCCCCTTATTCCAAATATCAAAGCTTCCACCCCCAACCTAGGAAACTAGTGATTTTCCTCCTTGGTAATTATTTGACTTTTAGCATCCCTTTGACAACTTTCATGAACATGGAAAATGTGATTTGGCCATTGTTACCCAATGAAAAATTTTGGACACTACAAATCCTCCCTTCCCAATATTTCTTGTCCTCAAGCAATTTAAAACATGGTTGTTGAAGAACCTGCTTTCTGTATGATTCTTTGAAGTTGCCACTGAGCTGCCCACCTTGAGTCTTTGAGATTTCATGAATATTTTAGAGAGGAACCACTATGATTTGTGCTGCACTAATTTTATTAACATCACCTTATTAAGTGGGGAATCCATCTCCCATACTTCTTGTTTCCCAAAGAATTTGAAATCAATGGGACTAAAGACTATCCCAGGGTTCCATTGCTTGCATTGCACTCCAACAATTAAAAGTGCTCTCCAACCCATACCATTTGGAAAGAGAATTCTTGGATCCCATTTTATTTTGTGCATTATTCCAAACATCATGAGTGCATAATATATATCATCAAAGTATATAACAACATAATTATAAGGTACATCAAGGAGGTGCCTCACCAAGAAATCATGAAAGTGCTTATACCTCCCAGTGAGTAGACTACCATTTGCCAAGTGCATACATGCTTCAAGTGATCAATCAAATTTGCTCCAATGACATAGGTGAGGATCCCCTGTCCTATAATGCTGCTCCCAAAGAATGTAATATGCATAAAAATAATAATCAGCCATTTTTTTCTTTCATCCAAGAAGTGAATGAAGAACCTCCACCAAAATATGAACCAATTAAGGAGCAAATAAAACACGAAGACTTCAAGTGTCTCAAATAAGTCTCATCAATACACCCATGAATATGTATATCATCATGAAATAACAGAGGATGTTGCTTTGAATAATAATTTTCCTCAATAATATCCCTCTTCACCCAAGTGTTGGATGAAGTTCCTCCAACATCAAATGAGCCAAGTGTTGAGCAAGAAAAACCATGAGTCTTCAAGTGACTCAAATGAACATCATAGGTGCACCCATGTAGATGTGTATAATCATAATGTAAACAAGGATTCTGCTGCAAATGTAAATAAGATGTTTCTCTAATAATTCCATCATCAAAATGAGAAATATAATTTCCATGCTCTTCATGTGGCACCATAAAAAAGAAACCTTTCACCCATACTTCATTAGGATGACTACTGCAAAATTTAGAAGTGTAGGATGTAGGAGAAAGAACCAACTCACCCAAATGATTAGTAAGTGAAAAATTGTCATAATTTGAAGTATCCATAGGGGTAGGATTATTCACCTCCCTATAAAATGCAAAAAATTATTCATGGGTTGGTTCCAAGGTGGTGGAATTATGCACTTCTTCAAAAATTGTGTAACCATTTTCAAGAGGCAAATCAAGTTCCTCTTCCACCATTACTAGTGATTGTATCTCATCACTATAATCCTCAAGAACATCAAGAACCTGCAATTTTTCATGTTTCTCATGATCCATCATGTCATCATAATCCTCCAAGCAATCTACCTTATGAAAATCAGAAACATCGAAGGAAAAACAAGTGTCTTGAAACTTTTCAAGAAGCTGCTCATTTTGAATTGTGAGCTTATCAATAACTTCATTATTCTTCAAGTAGGATTCATGTAACCATTCAGTAAGCTCAATAAAAAAATTTC